>CAUYPK010029436.1:0-20155 GCA_963574355.1 Loris lydekkerianus
CCCTTCTCATTGGCCAGTTTGAATCAAATGGGAGATGTTATTCCTGCTCCTACAGAACTACAGGATTTCACAGAACTTAGAAATCTCCAAGTTTCAGGAAGTTAAGCTTACAAATTCCCAAGAGCTGAGTCACCATGGAGAGGACCCTTCATGTGTTCCCTTGTGGTCTCCTTGAGAAGACCTGTTATTCTAGTCCTCACCCTTCTTGGGTATTCTCTCTCGCTATCTTCTGTAAATCCTATTAGTTGTCCTGAAGATGTTCCTTTCTTATCTATCTAAAATCTTTTTTAAAAGATTTTATCAGCAAGAAATTTTACCTCTGTGAAAAGCCTTTTCTGTGTCTCTTGAGGTGACCATGTGGTTTTTCTTATTGGTTCTAAAAGTGTAGTGTGTTTTATTAGTCGATTAATCCACATATGGGTAGACTGGCAATCCTGGTAATAAATCCCATTTCAGGTACATGTATAAATATTTTGTATGCAACCAGACTTTTCCTGAACCTATAAAATATATATCTTGTAGATTGAATCCTGTGTATCCCCTTTTCCCCAGAAAAATACATTGGTACCATCATAGCTCAAGGAAACGCAAGCTGCTTAACTCAAGTGATCCTGTTGAGTGTATGCTTCTCAACAGCTGAGAAAAAAGCCCCATGTCACCACTGATGAGAAAATGTTGCACTTATTTCTTTGACAAGGGGGGTCTTACTATGCTGCTCAATCTGGTCTCAAACCCGTTAGCTTCCAGTGATCATTCTGCATTGGCATCTGAATTTGCTAGGATTATAGGTGAGAGCTATGGTCCTCATCTATTCTTATATTTTGGTGATCATTTTTCTCTATTTTTCTCATAAATAACAACCAGTGAAATAAAAAGTAACAATTCTATTCAGATATAATTCACACAATCAACAATTCAACCATTTCAATTATAGAGTTCAAGACTACACATTCAGGGTTCACTTGTATAGTTTGTTTGTTTGTTACTAGAGAAGTGTCCCTAAAGGTGTAGAGGAGAATGGTAGAAGAAAGAAGGGAATGAGGGAAAAGAATGGAGAGAGCAAGCAAATGAGAGAGAGAATTGGAGGAAGAAACGATAAAGTGAGAGAGGGCCAACGGGAGGGAGGGGAATGAAGAAACGTAAAATGACTAAACCTTCTGGCTCACACCAATAATCCTAGCCTTCTGGAAGGCTGACATGAGTGGAGTTCTTGAATGATGGGGTGCTGAGAATGGACAGCCAAGACTCAGACCCTGTCTCTACTGTTCTGTTCCCAACTATTGGTTCTTTATTCTGTTACATATATCTACCTTTCTGTTTTTGTGCCAGCACCATGGTGTTTTGGTCACTATCAATTTATATTTTAGTGTGCGTTCTGGTAGAGTGATTCCTCTTGATTTGTTTTTATTTCTGAGTAATGCCTTGGCTATTCAAGTTTTTATCTGATTCCATATAAAACAAAAAATTATTTTTTTCAGGTCTTTAAAGTATGACAGTGGTGCTTTAATAGGGATTGCATTAAAATTGTATATTGGTTTGGTAGTATATATATTTTAACAATGTTGATACTTCCCACCCATCAGCATGGTATGATTTTCCATTTGTTAATGTTTTGAGCTATTTATTTTCTTAGAGTTTTATAGTTTTCTTTATAGAGATCTTTCACATCCTTTTTTAGATGAACTCCAAGATATTTCATCTACTTTGGAATTACTGTAAAATAAATAGAGTCCTTGACTGTTTTTTCAGCTTGACTATTTGTGGTGTATATAAAGGCAACAGATATGTGATTATTGATTTTGTAACCTGAGATGGCTCATCTCTGGATCAAGTATTCCTTGATCACTTCTGAGAGTTTTGCAGTTGAATCCCTGGGGTGTTCTGGATATACAATCATATCATCAGTGAAGAGTGCGATTTTGATCTCCTCTGAACCTATATTTAAATATTAAATATTATCATTTTTTCTTGCCTGGTTGTGATGACTAAGACTACCTTTACAATGTTAAAAAGCAGTAGAGACAATTTTCAATCTTTCCTTGTTCCTAACATAAGTGGAAATGATTTCAATTTAACTACATTTTATACAATATTGGCAGTGGGTTTGCTGTGGCTGGCCTCTATCATTTTAAGAAATGTCCATTCTGTACCTATTTATTTGATTAGTTTATTTTTATTTATTTATTTATTTATTATTATTTATTTTTTCTAGAGGCATAGTTTTTTTTTTTTACTCTTGAGAGAAGGTGAACACAGCTCACAGCAACCTTTAACTCCTGGGCTTAGGTGATTCTCTTGCCCAGGCCTCCTAACTCACTGAGAATACAGACAACTGCCACAACACCCAGGTATTTTTGTTGCTGTTGTCAATTTGGCCAAGGCTGTATTTGAACCTGCCATCCCCAGTATAGGAACCTGCCGGTGCCTACCCACTGAGCCACAGGCTTGGCCCTTTCTTTACTTTCTTATTGGAGGATCTATCCAACACTGTCAAAGGGGTGTTAAAATCGCCAACTATTATAACACGGAATGAAATCAAGTTGCTCATGTCTGTTAGAGTCTCTGTTATAAATTGTGGTGTATTCTGTTTGGAATCATATATGTTAATAATTGAAATCTTCTTATGTTGAATGTTACTCTTACCAAATATGAAATGTCCATCCTTATCTTTCCTTACTTTTGTTGGTTTAACACCTATTGTGATTGTGAATAAAATTGCAAAATCTGCTTTTTCAAGATTGTCATTTCCCTGCATTATTGATGACCATCCTTTCACCCTGAGTCTTTATTTATATTTTAAGGCAAGATGAGATTCTTGTACATAGATGATATCTGGGCTGAGTTTTTGAATTCAGTCAGGCAACCTATGCCTCTTCAGAGGACAATTATACCATTCACATTAGATGAGAATGTTGACAAGTCTGGTAGTATTTTGGGTTTCAATTTTTTCAAAAATCCAGGGGACATTTTTAATCTTTTCACCACTGTAGAAGTTGGAATTTGATAAAAAGATTGTGAGTGTTTTTACTTTGGTAGTATAGGATTTTACTGTTCATTATGGAGGTTAGGTCTGAGAATATCCTGGAGAGCTTGTTTAGTTATGGCAAATTTCTTCAACATGTGAATATCATTAAAGTATTTAATTTCTCCATCATAAATGAAACTCAGTTTATCTGGATACAGGATACTGATTTGAAATTTATTATGTTTTAGGAGGTTAAAGGTCACCCTGTTTTGTCTTGAACATTTTCTGCATTGACATATGTAGTCATTCTAATATTCTTTTCCTTGTAGGTTATGCTTTTCTTATGTTGAGCTGCTTGTAGAATTTTCTCCTTCATATTAACTTTGATGAGCTTAATAATAATGTGTCTGGGAGATGCTTTGTTTGGGATGAGTCATGATGGGTTTCGGAAACTGTCTGCTATTTGGATTTCCAAATATCTTGCCATGTTTGACAAGTTCTCCTCGATTTATGTCTTGATGTAGAGCATCGGGGCCTTTCAAAGCATTCTCGTTGACTTCAAGAATTCCCATAAGGCGAATAATAGTTCTCTTCAAATTTTCCCACAGATCCCAGAGAGAATGATCCATTTTTCCTTTCAACTTCCCTTCCTTTGTGAGTGTTTGGGAGTGTTTAAAAGCTTTATCTTCAATGTCAGATATCCTTTCTTCTGCCTGCTTTACTCTGTTACTAAGGGATTCTACTGTATTTCACAGATGTTTAAGGGCTGCTATTCCTTGGCTCAATGTGTCAAAATCTTGGTGATTTTGTCTTTGAATTCATTTAATTCTTGAGACAAGTTTTGAAATGCACCTTGAATTTTGAATTCCATTCTGTTAATCTTATTTTCAATCCAAATTCTGAATTTGATACCTGACTTCTCAGCTATCTGTTTATGAATGAGATCTTCTGGCATGTCAACTTTGTTGTTCCTTGAGATAGTTGATCTTCTCTGATAATTAATGTTGCTGGAGTTTTTCCACTGATTCTGCTCCATGATTATTTTTCACCATTTTGCTAGATATGCAGGTAAGGTAAAATTGTGTTTGGGGCTCCTGGAGTAGTGATTAACCAGCCCTTTGCCTAAGAGCTGGGACGGGTGACTGCTGTTTTTCTCCTACAGCTTTGAAAAGGATACATACAGTACTATGGCCTGAGACACTGTGACATGCTTGGTGTGGTGGGATTAAATGGTTCAGTCTTGTTTTCATATAGTCTCTGTCCACTACTAGTCAATCAGTAACTCTTGCTTGACGTCTCATCTCTGGAGAAATACCAGCAAATAAGACACCACACCACCCATGGGCAACAACTGGGAAAGGGAAATCAAACATTCCTACAACAGCACAACCAGGGTACAAGCTTGGATAGTCCTCCATTAATTGGCCTAGGTCAATATTTCTAAATCAATTGTGACAGTCAGCAGACAGTCTCAAGTTGGACAGTTCAAAAGGTCAACAGAAAATAAATAACAGGCATTTGCTGACAGGAGTATAAATTGTTCCAGTGCTCCGTGGATTCAGAATGGCCCACCTAGAAAATTAGTTATTCCCCAGGAAAGTTGATGACTCCTTCCCCACCTTGCCCCTCTGTCACACCCAGTCACTGGTAACGCTATAGAGTTGTGACCCGGTACCCTCCAGTGAGCAGATTCTCAAGGGGATTGTGACTGCCTAAGTCACAGGGAGGTCTATGTTTTCTCCACCAGGCCACCATACTTTTCCACCAGCTGTCATGGGGAGCTAATTCCTGACAACCTCAGGTGCTTAATGGAAGCTGGGGAGTATCACTCCATTATAGTCCCACCTGAGATTGATGTTGTTGACACTTACATTTTTGCCAAATTGGCATTTCTGTCCCAGTGATATTCACCTGTGGGCCAGGCCAATGTTTAAGTCCACAGAAACTGTGACTCAGCCCCATCTTGTGCCACTGCCACTGCGCCAATTCTCACAGGGTGGTATTTCATGCTCTGCTGCACTTTCTGCTGGGGCGGGTGTGGTTAGAGTTCATAAACAGCTCTCAGTTTCTGACACCCCCCTAAGCTGGTGCTGCTGCCATGCCTGCTTTTGTCTCTACTATGCTCCCCTGGGAGCTGTTTGCATTTTGGGCTCACAGAAGCTGCAATTATGACTCTGCCCTGCCCTTGGAGTATCCCAACACTGTGTGTGCATAGATTCTATTTTCCATCATGGAAGCACTCTGCCCTGTCAGATACTGCCTCAGGTATACCCTTGATCATGAGACCTGCATTTCCATCCCCAACCTGTTCTGTCAGTGGCTGCCACTGGAGCAGAAGTCTGGCTCCCTCTGGTTGCTAAGGTAAGGGGGAAGTGTATCTCCAAAATACCCTCAGGGTTGTGAGACCTATTGTTCCCACCACTGCTGCCTCTGCACTGTGCCATGGGGAACTGCTTCTGCCTCTCCCATATGGTTATGTCACTGCACAGTCCCCACTGCACATGCATGCCAAAAAATCAGCACAGACCTCATCCACACCACTCAAAAAAATGCCAAGAGCCTGGAATCCATGGGAGACATGTTTCCAGACCTTGGGGAGAAAGTGGAGGGGATTCCTGAGATTTCAGAATTGTAGGTAGAGTCTATGTTCAGTTTTATGCCTGGTGTGAGAGTACCCTGACATGCTCATGTGTCCTCTCTTGGAAAGGCATACTTGTTTTAGAGGTTCTGCCTTGTGGGATAAAATAGGAACAGATCTGAACTCCACTCACTTGTTTGTGGAATGTATACTGTGAGGCGTTCTCATAGTGGAGGAGACTCCCATCCACCTGGCAATGGATTTTGTACCTATTTGTTTCCTTGGGGTCAAAGCTCACCTCAGCAGGGGAGATGTGTGCTCTTAAATGCTTTCTCTTGGCTCAGCTCCAAACCATCTGTTTACTTGCTAAACTTCTGTCCTTTAACTATCCTTCTGATGAAAGCCTTGTGGAAAGCTGGCTCTAGTCATCTATCATGCCCCCTCACCTCATTTTCCCTTATCATAAGGATTTGAAGCTTCGTTCCTATTATAACATAAATGTGCACTTCATTCTTTTTGATTGTTGAAAAATGTTTATTGTGTGAATATAGCACATTATATGTATCCAATTATCTGTAAATACCATTAGTAGTCCTGAAGACTTTCCCTTCTCATCCAAAATTTTTGAAAGATTTTATCAACAAGATACATTGCTTTTTCTGTTTCTGATCAGGTCACCATGTCGTTTTTCTTATTGATTTGATCAATGTAGTGTGTTACATTAGTTGATTTACCCATATTGAGATATACTAGCAACCTGGTAAAAAAATCCCATTAGGGATACATGTATAAAATATTTTGTATGCTACTGAACTTTTCCTCCACCTATACAGCATATCACTTATAGATTTGACACAGTGTTTCCACCTTTGCCCCAGAAATATACAATGATTTGGCAGTGCCTGTGGCTCAGTGGGTAGAAAGCTGGCCCCATATCCCAAGGGTAGCAGGAACAAACACGGCTCCAGGAAAACTGAAACAAAACATTGCCAAGCATTGTGACAGGTGCCTGTGGTCTCACCTACTTGAGAGTCTGATGTAACAGAATCACAAAATACTATGAATTGTAGGTTTCTGTGCACTGTGTGACACCATAGCACACAACTGAGTGTGATAAAGTGATACTCTTTCTCTACAAAGAAAAAAAATAATTTATATCCTCATAGCTCAAGGAAATGCAAGATGCTGAACTGAAGTGATCCACCAGACTTTATCCTTCTCAGTAGCAGAGAGTAAAGGCCCATGACAACACTACTGGAGAAATGTTGCACTGATTTCCTGGACATGTTGTGTTTCACTATGTTACTCAGTCTGGTCTGAAATCCCTTCACTTCCAGTGATTTTTCTCCCTCGGCCTCTGAAATTGCTGAGATATGTGTGAGATATCGAGCTCATCCATGCTTGTGTTTTGATGAATGTTTTTCTCTCTTTTCCTCATTGATAATACCCCATAGATTAAAAAAAAAAATCATTCTATACAGAGATAAATAACACATTACACAATTTACTCATTTGCATTGTAGTGTTCAAGAGTACACATTCAGGAATCACTTGTAAAAATCAAAACCTTAACTCTTCTCTCATTTTGTCTCAGCCTAGTGCTGGGAATCTCAACTGTCAATAGAAACAATAAAGCACAAATGGGAGATCAATTCTCCGTGAATGGAGGGCTAAGAATTGTCCTTGTTTTAACCCATGAGGGATACAAGCTGAAGTGAGTAGAAAATGCCACTTAGTATCTTTGACCAGAACCCAGTATCACAAGACATTACAGGATGAAATCATTACTTGGTCACCTTGCATGACATCACAATGGGTGTTGCCCTGGGTTACCATTTTTATGCTTAAACTTATTCCTGCTAAGCATGTTTAGTGGCTATTTGGGTTTGTTGTTGGGTTCAAATTGTTACAAAAGAGGGGGGTTCTGTTCTCTACACTCTATTCCTCCTTCCAAAAGTTTGTTTGTATATCTAGCCAAAGGATTCAACAAGCCTTCTTTTCCTTTTCACGTCATGGACCTGTAAGCAAGTGGAAGAGTATGGTTCATACCTAGTGCTGCCCTGGGATGTTACATAGGAATAACCCAAGCCCAAAGATGACACAATGATTTCACAGTCCTAACAGGAATATCACACAATTTTCATTTCTATTTTTCATGAGATTTTACTTCTTTCTATAGAATTGGCTTGTTATGGATGGTGGGTGTCCTACTGAAAGTCTTGTCTGAAAATATGGTTAGGCAATCTGTGCAGTAGTGTAGGCAATCTGTGCAATAGTGTACTCTGTACCTGCAGGTATTTCTTGTGACCCTGAGAAAAATCAGCCCATCTTGAAAGTTCCAACATTCTGGAACTCCGGGCCAGGGATGTCCAAACTTTTGTCTTCTTGGCTACATAGGAAGTAGTAGAGATATTTTGGGCCACACAATCAATGCACAATCACAAATGAAACCTGATAAGCAAGAAAGGAATGTGGGCATAATTCTGGTGATATCTGCCACCATGGATATGCAAA
Source organism: Loris lydekkerianus (assembly GCA_963574355.1). Lineage (NCBI taxonomy): Eukaryota > Metazoa > Chordata > Mammalia > Primates > Lorisidae > Loris > Loris lydekkerianus. The sequence continues at coordinate 8,058 of CAUYPK010029436.1, forward strand.
ACAGTCCTGATATAATACCTTGTATCACCTTGGCCTGAATATTAAACACTCCTTAAAGACCTTAATAGAATAAATCCTTAAGTAGAGCTCAGTGACTTTTGCCACACATGACTACAATACTTGGGTGCTCTGAGATGCCAAGGTGGGCTGATTCCCCGAGCTCTGTAATTGGAGACAAGTATGAGCAATAGCAAGATAGGCTCAGCTCCAATCACATACCTGGTTTGTACAAAAATGGAAAAAGTTCTCTAGGATTGTTTCACTTGCCATTAGTTCAAGCTACTCCAGAGGCTGAGGCAGGAGGATCTCTTCATCCCAAGAGTTGGATTTTGCTGTGTAGTCAGTTGATGCCATGACACACTACCCTGGGCAACATAGTGACAGGCTTTCTCATGAAAAATAATAAAAGAAAGAATGAATAAAAGGGGGAAGGGAAGAAGGAAAAAAAAAGAAATAAAGAAATAAAGAAATAAAGAAATAAAGAAATAAAGAAAGAAAGAAAGAAAGAAAGAAAGAAAGAAAGAAAGAAAGAAAGAAAGAATTGTGAGGTACAATTTCCAAGAGCTGAAGTACTAAGAGAGGAAAGTATGTAGGTGGAATATTGGACTACATAAATGAGGTGATTGAATGTGGCCCCAGCAGAGGGAACAATTAGGCAGGACAAGTGTGTTTGGGATTGGTTCATTAGGATATTGCCAGTTTATCTAATGGGTAGGTGTTCTCCACAGATGTTCAGTTCCTGGGTTTAGACTGAATGGGGAGAGGGAATTTGGCCCAGATTGAAGGACCCAACAAAAGAGGTGGATGGTACTTCTGGATCTTTTATTGTGCATAAAAAAGCCTGATTTGAGTCAAGAAATCATTATGTGTGTAGTTTCCAGTGACTACAAGAATCTAGGATATCGAAGGGTAAGAGTTAAGTAAAATCCAGAGGGTTGATTTATGGAGGTTGTAGGAAAACAATTTCCCTAAGAGAGAATAATTTATGTAGTTGACATCTAATCTAGGGGCAAAATTTCAACTCTAGATCCATGGTTAAAAGTAAAAATGAGGGGTAATTTCCATACCAGTGGTTTTCTCCATTTACGTATTGAGACAAAGTCTTATTGTGTTGCCCTCGATAGAGTGCCCCGGTATCATAGATGACAACAAACTTCAAGTGTTGTCATCAAGCAAACCTATTCCCTCAGCCCAGACTCCAGGCGCCTACATAATATATGGTCAGTTTTTTTTCTTCAGAGAATGGGATCAGAGTAGTGCTGAGGTAGGGCTCCAATTTAGAAATTCAGACAATGCCACTGACATGGCCTCTCAAAGTGCCAAGATGACAAGCATGAAGCAACACCACTGGCTACCACCATAATTGGAAAAATATTTCAACTTCAAGGTCTTTAATGGTGGCTCACACCTGTAATGCTAAAACTCTGAAAGGCAGAAACAGGTAGTCCAAAGTAACTGGGAACTTTTCCCGAACCTATATAGTATCTCTGTTATAGATTTGATACTGTGTTTCCCCTTTTGCCACATCTGGGAGCACTTGGACTCCCAGATGCCCAGGAGGCTGAGTTAATAGGATCTGTTGACCCAGGAGTTTGAGATTGTGGTTAGCTTGGATGGCATCAGGGCACTCTACCCAGGGGGGAGGTGTCAGACTCTCTCAGTAAAAAAAGGAAATGACAACTTTGGTAGAATGGAACAATGTGCCTTTCATGTTAATTTATGGTAAACTGTGTATGAGCAGGGAGATAGGGTTGACTGTCTCTCAAGTACTCCCACAACCTGGGAATTTATTCTCTTGTGACCCTTTTGATCACCTTTACTTGTGGAAAACATCTTCAAGTAGCTTCATTGAAATATGTAGTTCACCCTTTGAAAGTATAACATTGTGTGTTTCTTAGGATAGTCACGTTTTTACAGCAATCATCAACTTTGTCTTCTCCCCCCCCCAACACAAAGAACATCAATACCTACTAGGAGGCACTTTCATCTTCCCAGCACCCTCTCCACCTCCCCCTTACTCCTAGCAGACAATTGGCCTTCTGTTGATTTTTTCTTCTGAGTTAAGTCATGCTGTGTGTGGTCTTTTGTAATGGCCTTGTTCCCCTATCATAATGATTTTATGGTTCATTGCTATTGTAACATAAGTGTGCACCTCATTCTTTTTGATTGTTGAAAAATATTCCATTGTGTGAATATAGCACTTTGTATGTATGCACTCATATGTAAGTCCATTAATAGTCCTGAAGACATTCTCTTCTCATCTATGAATTTTTGTTGTTGTTGTTGCAGTTAGACTCGGGCTGGGTTTGAATCTGCCAGCCTTGGTATATGGGGCAGGCACCGTACTCACTAAGCAACAGGCACCTCCCATAATGTACTATAGTAAACATATTTTATAAACAATAGTACTGAGTACATTGGATACTTTTTTTTTTTATTATTCCTGAGATACATTTCATTACTACTGTGGAACCAATTTATAATCATTCACACTTTCACATGAAAAATGAAACATAACTTCAGCCTAGGATGAAGGAGAAAAGGAGATGGAGAGGGAAGAGGATGGTATGGAAGGGATAGTAGGGGATATTAGGATGACCACACCTATGGAGCACAATGCAAGTACAAGTTGGATCTATCATGTGTAAAACACAAATGTCCTAATGCTATAATTGGGTAAAAGAGGTGAAAGTTATGTTAATTAGTATGATGTAAGCACTCCAATTTGTACAAATGTTAAACACATTGAAAATGGCATAAATGTATTTATGAACTATGTACAAAAGACTTAATAAAAAAATAAAAAGACCTAAATAAAAAGATTTTGTAAACAAGATATGTTGCCTCTGTCAAAGCCTTTTCTGTGTCTCTTGAAGTGTCTGTATGTTTTTCCTTATTGATTCTATCATTGAGTTTTGTTCTATTAGTTTATTTTTTCACATTTTGCCAGCTGCACTAGCAATCATGGTAATAAATCCCATTTTGGATACATGTAGAAAATATATTGTACACGATGCATCTGGACTTTTCCTGCACCTATATAGTATCTCTGTTATAGATTGGATACTGTGTTTCTCCCTTTGCCACAGAAAAATACATTGGTACCATCATGGCGCAAGGACATGCAAGCAGCTACTCTCAAATGATTCTCCAATATTTATGTTTCTGAGCAGCTGAGAAGATAGGCCCATATCACCACTACTGAGAAATTTTTGCACTTAATTCTTGACCAAGTTGGGTCATACTATGTTGCTCAGTCTTTGTAGAAACCCCATAACTTCCACTGATATCTCTGCCTCAGCCTCTGAAATTGCTTGGTTTACAGACATGAGCTAGGGTGCTCACCCATGATTACATTTTGGTGAAGGTTTTTCTCTATTATCCTCAAATATAACAGCTGTAGATTAAAAAGTAACAAATGTATTCAAATATATTTTACACACTCTACAATTCACCCATTTCAAGTGCAGTTCAAGGTATCACTTGTATATTTTCTTTGTTTGTTACTAGAGAATATTCCCTTAAGGTTTAGTGGACATAGATAGAAGATAGAAAGGAATGAAAGAAAGAAAAGAATGGAGAGAGCAAGCGAATGAGAGAGAGAGAGAGAGAGAGAGAGAGAGAGAGAGAGAGAGTTGTAGGAATGAAGGATATAGAGTTCAGAGATCACTTGTATAGTTTGTTTGTTACTGGAAAACTTTTCCTTAAGTTGTAGATGACAGAGATAGATGAAATAAAGAAATGAAGGAAAAAAAATGGAAAGAACAAAGCAAATCAGAGAGAGAAAATTTTAGGATGGAAGGATAAAGTGAGAAAGGGGCAAAGGGAGGGAGGGACAGAGGGAAACAAAGAATGAGAAAATGACCAAATGTAGTGGCTCGCACCTATAATTCTAGCCCTCTGGCATGCTGAGATGAGTTGAGTTCTTGAACTAGGGGGTGCTGAGAATGGACTTAATAAGAGTCAGACAGTGTCTCTACTAAAAATTGAAAAATCATCCAGGCATTATGAAAGGCAGCTGTAGTCCTAGCCACATGGGAGTTTCAGGAAGTAGGGCTAACTATATCCTGGGGTTTCTGATCTAGCCTTGGACACATACAGAAACCATATCTCAAAATACCCATACTCACAAACATACACGACAAACCAACAAACCAAACAATAAAGATTTTAATCATCTAAAAAGACCAGAATTACCATGATGGTTCAAGTAAAGAATACATGCTTAAGAACTGTGGATCTATGACCAAATGGTACTTGGTCATACAAATCTATGACTGTAGCCAGGCATAGTAAATTTGTAGGCTTCTCTCAAATGTATGTTTTGTGGTTTCAAACAGGTCCTTGAAATAGTGTTACAGGGATGTTGACTGTGGCAAAGTGGGTAGCGTGCCACCCCCATATAACAAGGGTGTTGATTTCAAACATGGCCCCGGCCAAAGTGAAAAAAATTAAATAACTGGGTGTTGTTTTGGGCTCCTGTATTCCCAGCTACTAGGTTGGCTGAGGCAAATGAATCACCTAAACTCAGGAGTAGGATTTTGCTGTGAGCTGTGATGCCATTGCACTCTAACAAGGGCGACAAAGCAAAACTCTGGCTCCAAGAAAAAAAAAAATAGCTTCCTACTTAATTGACTGCGTGAAGTTATTTCAGGTGTCATGAAGCCTGAGTTACACTGCTGTACAAAATGTCAACTGTTGTGTCAGCCTAGTGCCGTGAACTTCATCCAATAATAGAATCAATAAGGCACAAATCCGGAGATCTCTTCTGTCTGTGGATGGAGGGCTAAGAAGTGTCCTGCTTCAAACCCTTGATGGATACCAGCTGAAGTGAGCAGAAAAGGACACTTAGTATCTTTGACCAGAAGCCTTTGACATTACAGAATTAAGTCATTACTTCACCTGTATGGTCACTGTGGATGACATCACAATAGGTATTGTCCTGGGTTACTATGTTTATGCTTACCCGTATTCCTGCTAATCATGTGTAGTAGCTACCCGGGTTTGTCATTGGGTTCAAACTGTTACAAAAGAGTGGGGTTCTGTTCTCCACACTGAATAACTCATTCCAAAATTGTCTTTGTATATCCAGCCAAGGTATTCAATAACCCTTCCATTCCTTTTCACGTCATGGATTTGTAAGAGAGTGGAAGAGTATGGTTCATACATCGTGCTGCTCTGGGTTTTTTACAAACCGAGAATGCAAGTCCAAAGAACAGAAAGTGATTTCACAGACATGACAGGAATGTCACACAGTTCTCACTTCTACTATTCCTGAGGTTTTATTTCTTTCTCTTGAATAGGCTTGTTTCAGACTGTGGGTGTTCTACTGAAGGTACTCTCTGAAATCTGCTTAGGTAATGTGTCCAGTAGTGTACTCCGTACATACAGTTATTTATTCTGATCCTGAGAAATGTCAGCCCATCTTGAAAGTTTCAAAATTCCTGACCTTCAGGCCAGGAGTGTCCAAACCACTGGCTTCCCAATGTGTCCCAGCCATATACCAAGTGAGAGTTATTTTGGGCCACACTTTCAATACACATTCAATAATAAAACCTGATATTTAAAAAAGTGAATTGGGCATAATTGTGGTGATATCTGCCACCACCGATATTCAAAACAGTACTGACAAAATTTCCATGCGTCACCGGGATCTGAGGATGGAATATTCCTCACAGCCACTCAAAGCCCCTTAAGTAGAGTTCAATGACTTTTCTCACACATGACTACAATATTTGGAAGGCCAAGTTGGGATGATCCTCTGAGCTTAGGGGTTGCAGACAAGGCTGTCCAACAGCAGAATAACTTCAGCTTCAATCAAATACCCTGTTTGTACTAAAATATTAAAGGTTATCAAGGTTAAAGATTATCAAGTGTTGTGCCCCTTGCCTTTAGTTCCAGCTACCCCAGAGGCAGAAGCAGGAGGATCTCTTCATCACATGTGTTGGATGTTGCTGGGTGCTAGGCTGATGCCATGACATTCTAGACTGGGCAACTCAGTGAGAGTCTGTCTTATGAAAAATGATAAAGAGAGAGAGAGAGAGAGAGAGAGAGAGAGAGAGAGAGAGAGAGAGAGAGAAAAGAAAGGAAGGAATTAAAGAAAGAAGAAAAAAGATGGAAGTAAAGAAGAAGTGAGGGATAGAGAGATAAGAAAGAAGGAAATTAAGAAAAAAAAGAGAGAGAAAGGGAAAGAGAGAGAAAGAAAAAAGAAAAAAGAGAGAGAGAGAAAAAAAAGAAAAGAAAAGAATAGAAAAGAAAAGAAGAAAAGAAAAGAAAAAAGAAAAGAAAAGAAAAGAAAAGAAAAGAAAAGAAAAGAAAAGAAAAGAAAAGAAAAGAAAAGAGAAAATGTGCTAGGCACAGTTTCCAAGAGCTGAAGAGTAAGGAGAGGTCAGTAGGTAGATGGAATATTGGACTACATAAAAGAGGAGATTTATTCTGGCCACTGGGGGAGGGAAACAATTTGACAGGTCAAGCGGGGTTGGAATTGGTTTGTTAAGACATTGCCAGTCTATTAAATGGGTATTTGTTCTCCAGAAATGTCTATTCCCTGGTTTCAGTCTGATGGGGGCAAGGGAATATTGGCCCAGATTGAAAGAGCTGAAAACAAGAGGTGGAGGGTATCCTCTTGATCTTTTAGTGTGCATATGAAAAGACTCATTTGAGAAAATAATTCATTGTGTGTGCAGTTTACAGTGCCTGCAAGAATCTAGGATATCAAAGGCTGAGAGTTACGTAAAATCCAAACAGTTGATTAATAGCGATTGTAGAAGGAGGATGGGTGGAGGGAGAGTAATTGGTGGGACCACACCTATGGTGCATCTTACAAGGGTACATGTGAAACTTACTAAATGTAGGATATAAATGTCTTAACACAATAACTAAGAAAATGCCAGGAAGGCTATTTAACCAGTTTTATGAAAATATTTCAAATAATATATAAAACCAGTGCATGATGCACCAAGATTGCATTAATGCACACAGCTAAGATTTCATAGAAAAAATAGAGATTGTAGGAAAACTGTTTCCTTATAAGAGAATAATTTCTCTAGTTTGCATCTAATCTAGGGGAAACATTTCAACTCTAGATCTGTTGTCAGATGTAAAAATGAGGGGGAATTTTCCACAAATGGTTTCCTCAATTTATATGAGATAGAATCTTATTTTTTTGCCCTCAATAGAGTGCCGTGGTATCATAGATCACAGCAAACTTACAGTGTTGTCAGCAAAAGAACCTACTCCTTCAGCTGGAGATTTAGGCACCTGCATAAAGTCTGGCCATTTTTTATTATTTAGAGATGGGGATCTCACTAGTACTCAGGTTGGTCTCTAATTTATAAACTAGACAATATAAATAATTGGGCCTCCCAAAGTGCCTAGATGACAGACATGAAGCACCACCAATTGCCACAACCATAGTTTGAAAAATATCCCAAATTCAATGTGTGAAGCAGTGGCTCACACCTGTAATGCTAACACTCTGGTAAGCAGAAGTGGGTGGTCCAATGTAACTGGGCATTTTCGGGGAGCTCCTGGACTCCCAGATGCTCAGGAAGCTGAGGCAATAGGATCTGTTGACCCAGGAGTTTGAGGGTTAGGTTAGCTAGGATGAAATCACTCTACCCAGGGGGAAGTTGCCAGAATCTGTCCCACAGAAAAATAAATGACAAATGTAGTAGGATGGAATAATGTGGCTTCCTTGTCAATTCATGGTAACCTGTGTGTGAGCAGGGAGATAGGGTTGACTGTCTTTCAAGTACTCTCACTACCTGGGTAATTCTTATGTGTTGAGGCTTTTGAACACCTAAGTTTTTGAAAATCTCTTCAAGTACCTTCATTGAAATAAGTAGTTAACCCTTTGAATGTATACAATTATGTGTTTCTTCATATAATCACACAATTGTACAGCTATCATCACAATATATTTTTGGAACTTTGTATCCCCCCCAACTAAGAACATCAATAACTACTAGCAGTCACCTTCATATCCCCACCATCCTCCCCCACCTGTCCCCTAATCCTACCAGACAATTGGCCTTGACTTGATGTTGTATACTAAGTTCACTCATGCTCTGTGTGGTATTTTGTAAGTCACCTTGTTATTCTATCGCAGGGGTCCTCAAACTATGGCCCATGGGCCACATGCAGCCCACTCAGGACAATTATTTGGCCTGCAGGGTGTTTTTGCTGCTGCCTGTCCTGCTTAGCAGCCGATTGGTCCCGGGCCCGCAGTGCACATGTGTGGAATGTGTGCTGCACTATCTGACTCCCCTCTTCTTTGTCTTTTGACTCCTCCTCTCAGTCTCGGGTGTGATCAGATGAGTCATGAGCTTGCCTCTTGCACACCTTGCTGCTGCCTGAGGACAGAAGTAAGAACAAGTTAGGATTTATCTTTCCTGAGGTCTATACATATATATATTTTTTAATTTTGCAGTTAGTAGGGTCTGTTTTGTGGTTGAGAGGAGCCTTTTTTTCTGAAGTTAGGAAGTCTTTTATTTGCAGATAGGAGGTGCCTTTCTTTGAAGTTAGGAGAGCCTTTTTTTTAAAGTTTGTTAGTTGGTTGGGTGTGGCTTCTGGGGGGTGCATCACAGTGATAATGCAAATAGTGCTCAGTGCTGATGCAAATTGTCAGTGCTCAAAGGTAATGCAAATGGTCAGTCCTCAGAGGCAATGCAATTAATCAGTGCTCAGTGGTAATGATACTTGTATGTGCTCAGTTAATTAAAATGGTCAGGGCTCAGTATTAAGGCAAATTGTCAGCAGTCAGTGTTAATGCAAATGGTCAGTGCTCATTGTTATTGCATGGGGACCACAAATTGGTAATCTGCCTAGGGCTCCATGGGAACTTAATCCAGCTCTGTAAATAACCAAAAAGTAGGCAACCCAATTTAATTGATGGTAAATGCATTTATATTCTGACCGCTATTCAATTGTGTATGATGTTATATGTTGCATGCTTGGTAAGCCCCTGTTCACACTGTTGCGATCTCTGAGCAGTGCAAGTTCAGTCATATGTTTGTATGGCTGAACTTGCATTAGATACAAAAGAAAAAAGTACATGTGCCTTCTTTTTTTCCTGAAGTGGAATCTGATTGCTTGGGTCTACTCACCCATGCAATCAGATTTCTGTACAAGTTCACAGATCGCAGTGCAGTTCCCACAGGGTAGTGTGAACTGGAAAGGTGGTGGAGAAACAGGCTCTGTAATTTTGCCAGTTCCTACACCACATCAGTGTGAGCCTGAGGTTAAAGTAGACTTCCACCAACATGGGCACTGATGAGGCTGAAATGATGTGGACTAGGAAGGCTGCATTGATGGACACTGATCAGACTGCATTGATGGAAAGTGCAATCTATATGTCTTTGGGCAAAGTTATTGCTGGTATATCATTTTTTTAGTGATGCACACACACACACACACACACACACACACACACATATATATAATATATATATTATATATATACAATTTCAAATCCCTAGGAAACAATGATATCAAGAAAGATAAAAATTGAGTCGGAGTGTAGGATATTCAAAGAACAGTGTACTTATGATTACTTTTTCATGCAGTACAAGGAAAGAGCTGTATGTTTGATATGTCACTATATAGTGTCTGTGTTCAAAGTATACAATTTATGTCAACACTATCAAACTCAACATAAAGATAAATATAATTGTTTGGTTGAAGAAGTGAGAAAAGATAAAATATTAAAACTGAAAAATACATTGATAACTCAGCAAAATACTTTTGTGAAGCAGAAGCAGCTAAATATTTCATCACTGCGAGCAAGTTTTCAAGTTGCCAAGCTAATAGCATGCACTGGTATTGCTGTCCACTAGCCCAATCAATGACACAGAGGTATCAATGCAGACAGAATGAATTATATATTAATTAAGGGAAGACTGGAGACTCATTCAGGCCCACAGCGACTTTTCATCTTTATTCCCTGTATTATATATCCAAACTCACCAGATAAGAATAAGTAAGAATAAAGAACCAAAGCATTAGACGAAAATACCGTAAAAAATTTCTCCTCAGCATAAGTGTCTTCTTTAGAGAAGTTTCTCTTCAAGTCCTTTGCCCTACCTGAGATAGGATCACTTGTTCTTTTCTTGCTTATATGTTTGAGTTTTTTGTGGATTCTGGTTATTAAACCTTTTTTGGAGGTATTCCTTGCAAATATTTTTTTCCCATTCTAAGGGCTGTGTGCTTGCTATACTTACTATATTCTTGGCTATGCAGAAACTTTTTAGTTTGATCAGGTCCCAGTAGTGTATTATTAATACTTCTTCAATTGCCTGGGGTGTTCTCCTCACAAAATAATCACCCAGGCCCATACCTTCAAAAGTTTTCCATGCACTTTCTTCTAGTATTTTTATATTTTTATGTCTTAAGTTTAAACCTGTTATCCAGTGACAGCCTACCTTTTGATATTGAAAATGTGGATACAATTTACCACTGGAACTGGCCGAAATCCAGAATTATGACTCTCTGAAAGACACATTCAAGTCAAGCAGCCTTCCTAAGTTCTATGCATCTCTCCCCTCTGAGACATATCCTAATCTCAGGAACAATGCACTCAAAATGGCTACCATCTTCGGCAGCACTTATGTCTGTTAACAGACTTTCCAGAATGAAACATCTGAAATCTCCAACCAGATCTAAACTAACTGATGCAGTCTTATATCACTTGTTACAAATAGCAGTGACAAACATGGAAACGAACATTGATCATCTCATTAGCCAAAAGCAGGTTCATAGTTCCCATTGAAATACTGGTAAGTTTGTTGATTTAACTTTACTTGTTCTTCATTTTAAATAATGTATTTGTTCCCATTTTATTTTTAAATTCAAAATAAGATATGTGCAGTGTGCATCAAAACTTGTTCATAAATTTTCTTTTTAAACTATAGTCCAGCTCTTCAACAGTCTGAGGGACAGTTAACTGGCCCCCTGTTTAAAAAGTTCGAGTGATTGGATTAAATATGGTGGCTGAGTAACAGTTTCCCTGCAACTGAGCACAGCGAGTCTAGGGAGACAGGACTCCATGCATCTCTGGCCAGTGGGATCTGCCTATAATCATCTCTTTGAGGATACTGGGAGCCAGAAAGGGACTTCTGGACCCCAAGAGGAGGAAAGAAACAGTGGACAACTGGCAAGAGGTTGTGTGTGTTCGATCAACCTAATCACGCTGGCAACCGTGAGTACAAGCAGTAGTGAGACTGAAAACCAGAAAGGCCTTACCTTTGAACTGTTTAAGATTCTTGGACTTGGCACTCAGTTGAACTGCCTTGGGGAGAACTTGAGTAGCAGTGTGGAGAACTTTGGGCATTGTCTGGGGCCCCGGACTGAGCCACTGAGCTGAGCGCAGGAAGCCACTGTGAAAGTACTGCCCTGGCAAGCTCTGCCCTCAGGGTCCCAGAGCAAGGATCTGGCAAGACAAAGTAACCTAGTGACTGAGCAGCCTAAAGGTGGGAACTGAGCTGCCTTACAGTCTTAATCCTTCGGGGCAGAGTGAGATGGTTTTGGCACACTGGAGCCTTGGGCTGTTGCCCTGGGTAGAGTGCCGTGACATTACAGCTCATAGCAACCTCAAACTCCTGGGTTTGGCACTGCCCAGACCTCCATAAGAGCTGTTCAGTGACCACTGACCAGTGACCCACACCCACCAGGCCTCCGCATTCCCTCACCAGGAATTGCGGGAGCCATGCAACCCTGCGTCTTCCCTCCTGTGTCATTCCAGCCTCGACACTAGCCCGTTTATCTGGCCTGGGACTCTGGTAGCTGCATGCCCTCTGGAGCCCTCCCTGCCTCTGCGCAGAGCCCTTCTCCTGAACAGAGACTGCTGGAGCCTTGGGTTCTCTGTGTCAAAGTTACTAGGCACAAGGCACTCCCAGAACCGTGCACACCACCCCAAGCCCTGTTGCTGAATCCGGGTGTGTCACACAACAAAGCTGCTTCCACAACCAGAAATCCCTAGCTACAGCAGTCCCAGAAAAACTACATGGGGTCACTCCCTACAAAGATCCAGCAACAATAGAGTGATCCCGCTGGGGTCTAATCTTGGAGAGACACCTCCCCAACTCTGAGGATGGCCAGAG
>CAUYPK010029437.1:0-125974 GCA_963574355.1 Loris lydekkerianus
AAAAAAAAAAAAAAAAAAAAAAAAAAAAAAAAAAAAAAAAAAAATGGGGTGACCCATTTGGAAAAAGAATTAGGCCCCCGCCCCAAAATCCTGGCGGGGTGGGTTACAAACCCACCAAACCCAAAAAACTAAAAAAAAAAAAAAACAAAAATGAAACACCACAAATTGTTTTGTTTTTGTTTTTTTTTTTTTAAAAAAAAAAAAAAAAAAAAAAACCGTGAGGGAGAGATTATTGGCCCCCATTTTATAAATAAGGCTTAGACATGTCCAGGACCTGCCTGAGGTTGCCCAGCAGTGCAGCAGAATACAGGGTATGAGCCCTGCGATTTCCTCTTGCTTGTGTCCTGAGCTGGTCCCAGAGAGATAGCTTCAGAGATGGGGAGAGGGAGGCAGAGGAGGGGAGCAAAGGACAGAGAAAGAATGAGGGAATTAAGGTTTCGAGGAGCAATTTATTAAAACTCTCACTCAAGTCTGAGGCAGAGAAATCGGAAGAGCAGGAGCAGAGGGTCCACTTCACAAGTTCTTAGCTATGTCGAGCCCTGATTTTCAAGGCATAATAAAAGACATGATGTGATGAAGGAAATCAAATGTATAGAGATTGTTATCAGAAAATTTTTGTAAAAGATTCATGGCTGTGCAGGGTGGTGCACACCTGTAATCCCAGTATTTTGGGAGGTTGAGGTGGGAGGATCTCTTGAGGACAGGAGTTCAGGGCAACAGTGAACTATGAAGACACCACTGCACTCCATCCTAGGGTAACAGAGAAAGACTCTGTCTCTGGGGAGAGGGGGGTTCATTCGTTTATGACATAGTTTAAGTAATGTGATCTTTTAACATCAACAAGACCCAATGAGGTCACATAATTTCACGGGAGTGTTTAAGTTTGAAAGACTTTGCACAGTATCTGCAAACTATATGTGATTTCTCTTGGTGACGAGTGTCACCAGTTCTGCCTGGACTGCTGCAGCTTGCCGTCTCCCTTTATAAGGGAAGGAAAGGGCCCACTTCCGGTGAAAATGTAAGAAAGTCCAGGGTAACTATTTTCTCTCCAAATTCATAAGCTCCCTGAATTCTATCCTCGGACCCCCAAAGCTTTCTCCTTTCCCTTGCCAGCTGAGACTGAGGGAATCTCCCAAGTGGCTTTTCCAGTTACCGTGTCTAGAACAATCCTCAGAGGAAGTTGACACTTTTGCAGGTAACTGTGATTCTCTTTGCCAGTGTCTGGCCCAGCCCCCACCACAACCAGTTCCCTAGCCTAAAATGTCAGTAGTACCAAGGTTGAGAAGCCCCACAGTGGGAGACCAGGTCCCCCTGTGGACAGAGGGCTCTAGGGTACTGGCTGGGTATTGAGGTGAACCTACCCTCTAAGGCTCTGGTACGGGGTAAGTGCCTGACCACCATGCCCAAGGGCTACAAATACAAGTTTACTGGAAATTCTGTGCCTAAGTGAGGTCCAACTCATGTCTAACTGCTATAAAACAAAACTCAGTTGACACAGCCCATCTCTGCCCCTGACCTGGAGCCTCTGAGTGAGCTGCAAGGCTCCTGTGCTTACTGGACAGGTCCTCAGACCTTCCTGAGCCTGAGCAGGACGTGGGCAGCCTTCTGGAATCACAATGAACAATCAGCCACTTACTGATTCTGGGTATCAGTCCATGATTCCTTGATGGTAAAACACTCTGAGGCAAGGCATTAAATGTCCCCATTTTATAGATGAAGAAACTGGGGCCCAGAGCATTGGCTCCCTCAGATTCTGCCATTCTACAGCGTGGCAAACCAGATTGAGGGCTCGTTCTCCAAGCTCAAGAGGGTGGGTTGGGGAACCCCATGATCACTGTGCTGGGGCTGTCTGCTAGAGACAAGAGCTGGTGACTTTATGTTGCTGTAGTGACAGGTGGTCCCATTTCACAGGGACCCCCTCACCATGTGCCCTGCTCAGCTCAGAAAAGCCAAAAATTGCCTCCATCCCACACAGGGGAAGGTCCCCAACGCCTTCTTCTCCAGCTGGGCTGAGGCAGATTGGGGTCACTGTGTGGGTGACAGGACCTATTCTTTCTCTCAGTTGTTTCCAGGGACAGGAGGCAGACAGGCTGGGGTCCTTATCCTGGACCCTTCATGACCAAGAAGGGTCCTTAGCAGGACCAGGATGCCTTGTGTTGACTTTTGGGCTGCCCTTAGCTGAGGGCTTTTTAGTGTGTGTGCCCGGCATTTCCCTGATCTGTAAAATAACCCTGTGAGGGAGATTCTAGCTGCACCTTCCAGATGAGGAAACCCAGGCTCACAGGGGAGGAGTGCCCTGCCAGCGTCCCCGAGCCAAGGTGACAAAGTCGGCACGCAGAGCCAGTGCTGCTTGCTGTTCTTTACGCACATCCCTCTCCCGGGTCTCGCCTCTTCCCCATCTCGTCTCTTTTCTTCTTGGTGTGTCTCTCTCCTCCTCCTCCTCCTTTGCTCGCTCTCTCTCCTCTTCGTGCTTTTCTCTGGGAATTTCCCTTACTCTATATTTCTCTCCCTTGATTAATCTCAATTAGGAAAATAGCAAAATCATGTTTATTTGATGTTCATAAATGCACGTCCCTTGGCAAATGGTCACTAATGGAGCTGACTTTTTTTTTTTTTAAAAACAGCGCTTTCCTCTATGCTCTGGGCTGGACTTCAGTGCTGTTACCACAGCTTACTGTAGCCTCAAACTCCTCTCACCTCAGCCTCCCAAGTAGCTGGCATTACAGGGGCATGACACCACACTTGGCTAATTTTTTAAATTTCTTTTCTTTTAGAGACGAGGTTTCATGTATTGCCCAGGCTGGTCTCAAACTCCTGACTTCAAGCAGTCCTTCTGCCTTGGTCTCCCACAGTGCTAGGGTGCAATTGATCTTTCAACTAAGCCTTTTCTACTCATAGATGTTTGTCTTGGCCAATACCAAAGCATTAGACTTGGGGGCACTGGAGATTACTCACTCATTGAATGCCTACTGTATGCAGGCACTCTTTGAGGGACCAGGAGGTGATATGTTAGTGGAAAAAAAAACGATGCTCAGTGAGGTAAGAGGCAGACACTATGTAGCACACATTATGTACATACTTCAGGCTTTGTGGACTACACAGTCTCTGTTGCAACTATTCAGTCTGCTGTCGTAGCATAAAAGCAGCCACCAACGGAACACTTAAGGGAATGAGGCCAAGAGCCGTGGCTCACACCTGTAATCCTAGCACCTTGGGAGGATTGCTTGAACCCAGGAGTTCCAGACAAGCCTGGGCAATAGTGAAACCCCATCTCTACTAAAAATAGAAAAACAAGCCAGGTGTTGTGGCAGGTGCCTATAGTCCCAGCTATTCAGGAGGCTGAGGCAGGAGGATCACTTGAGCACAGGAGTTGGAGGCTGCAGTGAGTTATGATGGTGCCACTGCACTCTAATCTGGGCAATAGAGTGAGAACCTGTCCCCAAAAAATAAAAAGTGAGGAATCATGGCCCTGCACCAGTCAAACTTAAGTTTGCTAAAACAGGTTGCCTTTCCCAGGACTGTAGTTTGCTGACCCCTTTGTTAGGGGTGGCCTGGAAGGATGGTGAGAGTTCAGGAGAAGAAAAGAGCAGCACAGGGGCTGTGAGTTGTCTGGGTAAGAGGCTACAATCCTCTAATAAGATCTGAAGAAACCGATTGTATGAATCCGTTTATTATCACCTGGACCCCCCAAATATGTACACCTATTATATATCAAAAATTTAAATATATACATATAAATGTAATGAAGAAATGAAAAAGATGAGAGGGAGCCACACTGGTGTCCCCAGAAAAGGGCAACCCAGGAGGATGAACAGCCAGTGCAAAATCCCTGAGGCAGCCGTATTCCTGGGGTGTGCAAGGAACGGGGAAGCTGCCTCGGTGGTCAGGGGGCAGCGAGTGACGGTCAGAGACAGAGAGGATGAGGTAGGTCACAGACTTCCTGCACAGATAGCCCCATATAATTTATCATCCAAACCAGGACATTTGTGAGAATGAAAAGGAAAAAGAGGACTCAGAAAATAATTAGCAAGCACGACATGCTCTATAATGAGCATGAACTGGGACACATCCCCTCCCTTGTGGCCACTGTCAGACTCCAGCTTTCTCGTGCTCAGATGCACCTCACTTTTTTCCTATATACTAGGGAACTGGCTGTTCTCCTTAGCTGAGTTTTGGTTTTGTTTTCTATTTTTTACATCCTGTACACTTTTTTCTGAATGAACCATGCTCAAAAAATTAGAAGAAAATAAACTATAAAATAGAAAGCACTTAAGAATTTTACTGGGACTCAGCCATTAATGTGTTCGATGAGTATATATTGAACACTCACTAAGCACCAGGTGCCACTGGCAAACTGAGATGAATCAGTGTCTTCCCTCACCCTTAGGACTCTGTCGGGCCAATCATTATACTGTGACCATGCCAGGACAGAGAAGGGGTGAAGTGGAAAAATATCAGTTGGTGTAAGCCAGAATGACAGGTCTAGTCCCAGCCGTGCTGTCACACACTTGCGTGACCTGGGCAAATCACAGTGCTTTTTTCGGCCTCAGTTTCCCCATCTTCTGGGCATGGAGGTTGTAGGAATTGAGAGATGGAAGGTGTGAAAGTATTTTGTCCACCCAGTAAGGCTTCTGCTGGTGTGACTATGGGTGTGCCTCCTCCTCTTCATTCCCAGAGAAATCCCCAGTCCAATCCCATGGACTCGGGATAAATACATTTCCTGTTGTTAGTATTAGTACTTTTTTTCCCGAAAAAGAGTTTCACTCTGTTGCCTCAGGCTAGAGTACAGTGGAGTCACAGCTCACAGCAACCTCAAACTCCTGGGCCCAAGCAATCCTCTTGCCTCAGCCTCGTGAGTAGCTGGGATGCCTGCCACAACGCCTGGCTAGTTTTTCTAATTTTTAGTCTCACTCTTGCTCAAGAGTGAGACTCAGGCAGTCCACCCATCTTGGCTTCCCAGAATGCTAAGACTACAGGTGTGAGCCACTGTACCCAGCCTGGTTAGTATTATTTAAATGATCTTCCAACAGGGACTTCAGGATCATGAGTGTTCACCATCCAACCAGGGCTTAGTGAACACCTATTTTGTACCCAGTGCTGTTCTGGGGGCTCAGACAGGAAAAGTCCCTACCCTCAGAGAGCTGATATTTGAGCTGACAGTTTTGAAATGCGTAAATCAACACGCTAATTCAGAGAGGAGGATGTGCTGAAAGAGAATGAGATTCCTTCCTGAGTGGCATGACAGGGCAGGTCCTTTTGATTGGGAGGTCTGGGATGCTGTCTCGGGGGGGTGGAGGGGGCACAGTAAATCTAAAGCTGGGTTTTGAAAAGGAACTGACCAAATCAAGACCTCAGGATAAAGGGGACTAAGGACTAGACTAAGGCTCAGAGAATGGAAACAACTGGCTCATTGTGACCTTGAACTTGATCAGTTCTCCACTGAACTACAGGAGACATTCTCTTCCCCACCCACCTCACAACATCCATATAAAGGTGAATGAGATGGTAATGTTTAAGAAGGACCTAAAGGAGGCGAAGCAAATCATAAAGCCCTCAATGTGTATTGTCAGCATATCTGGTTATGCTGCTGTAACAAACATCCCCAACACCTCCATGGCTTAACAACAAATGTATTTCTTGCTCGTCCTGAAATGTTGCAGGTTTGCAGTGGAAAAGAAGGGAATTCTGTTCAGTGTAGTCACTTGGGACCTAGCAGTTCACCCAGAAAGTGGCCACTTGCTGTTCCAAGGGGAAAAAAAGAGTCCTGGAGGGTCCCAAGCTAAAAGTTCGATGCTCTGGCGCCCCAAATGATGCAACTATTTCCACTCAATCCTCACTGGCCTGTGCCCACTGTGTGTCCCTCAGCCAACCACAAGGGGACCAGGAAGGGCCATCCCACTGCATCGCCAGAAATATTTGATTACAGTGCTAATGGGAGTAGTGTTCCCAGAAGTGGAACGCTTTGAGCCTTTGGAAGACAAGGTGATCACCAGAGCACATCCTTCCTGGTAGTATTAATGAGTTTAAAACAAGTGAGCAACCTGCCTTTCCTCCCCGCCTCCCTGAATCTAGACTCATGTGCACCCCTACCACCAACTTGAACTGACAAAGGGGATGACAACCAGGAGGGGAGATTCCCCCCGCCCCCACCTGTGTGATGAACTGTCACAAAACAACCATAGTATCTTCAGTCTCTCCACTTGTGATATTATTCTCCAGTCGATCCCTGAGCACACGCACCCTACCACACACCTGCCCGGGAAAAGCCCATCTCCCAATCAAATGCTGCATCCCACCCTTCACCAGCTTCTTCTCTGTGAATTGAAATCAGGGTATGGAATTGAATCATTGAATGGGATTAAAAAAGAAAAGTTGCCTCTAAAATCAGGCAGCAGAACCCCAGTCCCTGGAGAGGAAGGTACAGGACAGAGTTCAGGAGGGAGGTGGCTTGGGGTTGAGGGTGTGAGCTGTGCAGGGAACTTGAATGAGCCTCTCATTCACTAATTCAACAAACATTAGATGAGCATCAACTGCATGCTAGATGTGCTAGGGACTAAGGATACAGCAGGGAACAAAAATGACCAAAGTATTGCCCCTTGCAGAATGGACATTCCCTCTGGAGAGACGAGGACAAGCAAGGGAAATTACATGTAAAGTATGGAGGCGGAGACATGCTAAAGAAAAAATAAAACAGGATAGGGGGTCCAAAATGAGGGTGTAACTGTAAAGGGCCATCAAGGGAGACCTTCCTAAGACAGTGGCGTTCAGCCAGGCAGTGTCTCACATGTGTAATCTTAGCACCTTGGGAGGCCAAGATGGGAAGATCATTTGAGGCCAGGAGTTTGAGACCAGCCTGAGCAAGAACGAGACCCAATCTCTACAAAAAATAGAAAAAGCAGCAGGGTGTGGTAGCAGGTGCCTATAGTCCTACGTAGAAGTCTGAGGCAAGAGGATCACTGGAGCCTAGGAGTTGGAGACTGCCAGGAGCTGTGATGATCCAACTGTACTCTAGCCCAGGCAACAGGGCAAGATACTGTCTCAAAAAGAAAAGAAAAAATACACAGCATTTAAGCAAAGAAGTGAAGGTAGAACCCTGCAGCAATCTCAGGGAAGAGCATTTCAGGTAGGAGGAACAGCCCGTGCAAAGGCCCTGAGGTAGAATTGTGCTTGGGATGTTTGAGGAGCTGGTCGAAAGCTATGTGGCTGGAAGAGTGCATGGGGGGTGGGGGCCACCTCTGCCTTTTAGGAGCTCAATGACTGTATTTATACCACAATCTGAGGGGCTTAAAACAACAGAAATGTATTCTCCCAGAGTTCTGGAGGCCAGAAATCTGTGGAGCATTAAGGTGTCACGAGGGCCATGCTTCTTCTGACTTTGGGTAGAATCCACTCTCACCTCTCTCCTGGCTTCTTTGCTGAAACCTCCGATGTTTCTTGGCTTGTACACACATCACCTAGACCAGTGGTTCTCAGCTTTCCTAATGCCTCATAATGCTATGACCCTTTAATACAGTTCCTCATGTTGTGGTGACCCTCAACCATAAAATTATTATTATTATTATTTTTTTTTTTTAGAGACGGTCTCACTTTATCACCCTCAGTAGAGTACCATGGTGTTGCAGCTCACAGCAACCTCCAACTCCTGGGTTTAGGTGATTCTCTTGCCTCAGCCTCCCGAGTAGCTGGGACTACAGGTGCCCACCACAACGCCCGGCTGTTTTTTGTTGTAGTTTGGCCAGGGCTGGGTTCAAACCCACCACCCTTGGTATACGGGGTTGGTGCCCTACCCACTGAGCCACAGGCACCGCCCATAAAATTATTTTCGTTGCTACTTCGTAACTGTAATTTTGCTTCTGTTATGAATTGTAATGTAAATATCTGATATACAGGATGTATTTTCACTGCTACAAAGGGATCGTGACCCACAGGTTGAGAACCGCTGACCTAGACACACCTGCCTTCACCCATATGGCCTTCTCCACTGGGCAAGGCTGTCTCTATGTTCAGCTCTCCTTTCTGTATAAGGACACTAGTCCTATAGGATGAGGACTCACCCCAGTGACGTCATCTTAACTCAGATACATCTGCAAAGACCTTGTTTCCAATCCACAGATGTGTGTTTCAGGACATTTTTTTTTGGGGGGGGGGGGCACTCAGTACAACCCACAACAGGGCCATGAGCATGTTACTTTGTTCTTCTGTGCCTCAGTGTCCTCACTGGGAAGGATTATGTGATTCCTCTTTGGATTTAAGAGAGGATTCAATGAGCTTAAATAGTCTAGACTCCCATAGGTATCTGTCAATGTCCTGGACAGCGTGTCACCTGGCCAGAGACCCCTAAGCTTGTCATGGATCCAGGGTGTGGGCAGACGCAGGTCTTGCTGGCAGTATTTGAGACGGGGGGTCTGCCTTGGCTTGGAGGAGCCTCAGTTGCTTCTCACTGTTCAGTCCTGCTCCTCTCCCCCGCTCCCATGCCATCCCCATTATCTGAGTCTGCACCTTGTGACAGCTCAGCGTTTGCCTACCACTGGCCAGTGTAGGCTTTTGCTCCTTGGGCTATATTTAGCCCTGAGAATTGAGAATGAGAAGCCTTCAGCTGCCACAGTGACAGAGGGGGAGAAGCACAAATTCACTCCTGCCTTCTGCCCAGCCATGTTCTGCTGACTCCATTCTCTCTTCCAGAACCTTCCAGAACCAAAGCGCTGGAATCTTTTGGGCTTGTTAGAGCAAGGCTGTGGACTGGAGGCTGGCCCACTTCTTGTCCCAAGAACCTGTCTGTACCTCTGCTTAAAGCTGACATTTTTTGTTGGAGATTTTTATTTTGCAATTTTTTTATCATGGTAAAATATGCATAGCCTAAAATTTACCATCGTAACCATTTTTAAGGGCACAGCTCTATGGCATTAAGCACATTGATCACCACCCATCCCCAGAACTTTTCAATCTTCCCCAGCTGAAACTGTCCCCAGAAACATTAACTCCCCATACCCTCCCCAACCCCTGACCCGCACCATTCTACTTTCTGTCTCTGTGGATTTGACAACTCTGGGGACTCCCTACAAATGGAATGACATGGTCTTTGCCCTTTCAGGACTGGCTTATTTCACTGAGCATAATGCCGTCACAAGGTTCATCTGTATTACAGTGTACATCAAAATTTTCTTCCTTTTTAAGATAACGTCAACTTATAAATTAAAAAAATAAAACTTTTTTGATTGAAATAAAATAAACATACAGAAAACACCATGAATTATGACTGAAGAGCTTGATAAATTTGTACAAACTAAACACCCTTGTAGCTAGCACCAAGTGAGGAAACGGAACCTTCTCAGCCCTGGAAACCCCATAGTGTTCCATACCTAGTCACTACTTCCCCCAAAGGTTATCACCATTAGGACTTCAAGCATCATCCACTAGTTTTCTTGTTTCTATTAATATATTTGGCATAAGTGGAATCTTACTCATATGCTCTTTTCTCTCTGGCTGCTTTTGCTCAACATTAACTTTGTAAGATTTCATGTGAAGACTTGTGGTAGTTATTAATTGCATAATACTACTTTTATTTAATATATTCTCTCCTGTTTATAAAGATTCAAAGTGTTTGTGGTTTGAGGGGGTTGTGGATATAATTTCTATGAACATTCTTGTGTGTGCCTTTGGTGAATCCAGACACACCTTTATTTTGGGTAACTATCTAAGAGTGGAACTACCAGGTCTTGGTGAAGGTACATACACCACATAAAGATGACAGACCACAAATACAGTGGTGCACTTTTAAGGTTATAATTCCATTTTTTCCTGTACCTTTTCTATATTTAGATATGTTTAGATAATATAAATATTTACTCTTCGTATTGAGTATCAACCATATTCAGGATAGGCACAAGCTGGGAGCAATAGGCTGTACTGTATAGCCTCCATGTGTAGTGGGCTGTACCATCTAGGTTTGTGGAAATGCACTTCAGGATGTTCCCACAATGAAATCACATAACAGTGCATTTTCTAGTACTTATCCCATTGTTAAACAATTTAGCACTATACTGAGTTTTAGTACAAACTCTCAGCCCATTTTTGAAAGCGTGTGGGTTATGTGTTTTGAGTTGATTTATGTGCCCCCCAAATTAACATGTTGAAGTCCTAACCCCCAGTGCCTCAGAATGTGTCCTTATTTGGAAATGAGGTCATTGCACATATAATTAGTACAATGGACTCTAGTCCAATATGACGGGGGTGGGGGGTTCTTGTAAAAGGAGAAAAGTATGGTAAGTGCTGTGCTTTGGATGAACTTTGAGGCCATTATGCTGAGTGAAAATAAGCAGTCATAAAAGGGCAAATATTGTGTGATACTGACACAGAGAATGCCATGTGGAAATGAAGGCAGGATTAGGGTGATGCTTCTATGAGCCAAGTATCACCACAGACTGCCAGCAAACCACCAGAAGCCAGGGGAGAGGCACAGAACATATTCTCTCTCACAGCCCTCAGAAGGAACCAGCCCCACCAACACCAACACCTTGATCTTTGACTTACAGTCTCCAGAATTGTAAGACAATAAATTTCTGTTGCTTAAGCCATCCAGTTTATGGTTCTTTATCATAGAAGCCACAGGAGACTAGTACACCATGTTCCCCTCCCCACAGCAGGGCATGAAGGCTCCACTTGTCCTGTTAGCCCCACACATAC
Organism: Loris lydekkerianus; assembly: GCA_963574355.1. Classification (NCBI taxonomy): domain Eukaryota; kingdom Metazoa; phylum Chordata; class Mammalia; order Primates; family Lorisidae; genus Loris; species Loris lydekkerianus. Next base: position 10,684 of record CAUYPK010029437.1, read on the forward strand.
CTGATAGCACAGTGATGACTTTATCTTAACTTCTTTCTCATTTAGCCTTTCTTCTCGGCAATAGTGGCATCATGTATACATTTAAAGGTGGGCTTTTAAAGCCACACTTGGGGCTGGCTGGGGTGGCTCCAACCTGTAATCCTAGCACTCTGGGAGGCCAAGGTGGGTGAATTGCCTGAGCTCAGGAGTTTTGAGACCAGCCTGAGCAAGAGCAAGACCCTGTCTCTACTAAAAATAGAAAAACTAGCAAGGTGGTGTGGTGGGTGCCTGTAGTCTCAGCTGCTTGGGAGGCTGAGGCAAGAGGATTAGTGAAATCCAGGAGTTTGAAGATGCTGTGAGCTATGACATCATGGCACTCTACCCAGGATGACAGGGCAAGACTCCATCTCAAAAAAATATAGAAATAAAAGTAAAGCCACACTTGGGAGCTATGTATTTTTCAGGTGCCACTGGGTGATGAACCACTGGAAGTTTCCTCTGTCCTGATGGCCAGAGCCAAGGCTTCCCTAGCATGGACAGGTTAAGTCTTTGGACTCTGGGGCTCAGCTCCCTGGTTCACATCTCGCATCCAGCATTAACTACTTCTGTGGCCTTGGGCTAGGAGTTTCTGACTCTCAATCTCCTTACTTATAAAATGTGCATTATGATAACATCATGAGGATTAAATTGGGCTAGGAGTTTCTGACTCTCAATTCCTTATTTATAAAATGTGCATTATGATAACATCATGAGGATTAAATGAGTTAACACAGGTAATACGCTTAGAAGAGAGCCTGACACATGGTATATATTTGGCAAATTGTGGTTTTATCATTCTCACAGACTCCTCCCTTCCCCCCCTCCCTCTCTGTTTTTGATTTTCTTCCCCATCCTCTTACTTCCTTCTTGCTACAGTGTTCTGTTCTCTGTTTCAGAAAGAGTTCTCGGTTTCTATTTGTGGACTTTTTTCCCCTTGTACATTGAGCTGTGGACTTCTGGGAAATTTTTTTGTGATTGACATTGAGACTGCAGGGAATGGAACAGGGAGACATTTGAGGAAACGGCTCACAGAGCTGCGATGGGCCTTGGTGGCTACACCAGGCCATCAGACCCTGTGGTCCTACACCTCCTCCAAGGGGAGACTGTTGGAAGAAGGGAGAAAAGCAGGGATCTGTTTATCTGTTTCAATGGAGTTTTCCTTCTCCTCTCTTAGACTTTAGTTTGGGAAAGTTCTTGTGTGTTCAATGCTTATCCTCAGGTCCTATGAAATCAGCATAATTAGAAGGGAGATTTGCCCTTCTGCTGCTCCCTCAGGGTTTTCTATGCTGCTTAAACTTCATGCCTATATTTCTCTCAGACCAAGGACTTTTGAGACAGAGCCACCAAGAGAACCAGAACGTCCCCCTTCTTCCCCCATCAGGTCTCCCCTATCTACGTTCTACTCAGCTCTTACCTGCTTTTCCTTCCTCACACCTCACAGAGCAACGATGCCTCAGGGAACACTTGGAACTGGTTGTACTTCATCCCCCTCATCATCATTGGCTCCTTTTTTATGCTGAACCTCGTCCTGGGTGTGCTATCAGGGTAAGTCTCTACTATTCCCCCCATCTTTCTCCTGCTTGCCAACTCCCACTAGGAAGAGGCCATCAAGCTTTGTTTTCCTTCACTGGACAGAATACAGGCCTCTCCCCTTGTTTTGGGTTAGCAGACTATCACGAGCAGGCCATGCACAGATGCAAAGGTTGTACACTCCTACTGCTGGGGCGTCTTGGGGGCATTACACGTACATTCTATACTTTACATTAAAAAAGCAAACAAACAATGATTTGGGCCACCCCTCCCCTGTTTCCCAAATATAAAATCATAGCTTACAGTCAAACATGAATTTTCCTGACACAATTGACCTTTACCCCCAAGATTTTTTTGGCTTAATCATCATAAGTGGGCTTCATTTCTGTCATCATGAGAAGTCTGAGTGGCTCCACAGTACCATCAACAACCCCAGATCCCAGCTTCCCACTCTAACATCTTGACCAGAGGCTTCCGATCTCATGGCTGCCTCATGCCCTCAGGATCGCCACCCCACGTTCCAAACAGGAGGAGGGAGAAGGAAATCAGAGGCGGAGCCTATGCCAGAGAAATAGAACTACGGCAGAAATCTTCAGCTTATAGCTTATTGGTCTAACATTAAAAAAGGGCTGAAAATGCTTCATAGCCAGAATTGTGGAGAGAATGAGAATGGGGTATGCAGCCAGCAGTAGTTGGCATGGCCTGGTTTTATCCACTAGCTTTTTTTCTTTACCTGGATGCATTTGTGGGGAGTGTATGAAGCCAGCAGAGATACTCCACCCCTATAATATTCTGACCTTCTCCCATGAAAACTGACCCCTCCTGTTAACACCTCTGACTTCCAGAGACTGCTGAATCCCTAAATCTCACACACACACACACACACACACACACACACACACACACACACACTTCTAAAATTTCCAGAATAGGCAGCCTGGCTTTTTTGTGCTTCTGCAGGGAGTTTGCCAAAGAAAGGGAGCGGGTGGAGAACCGGCGGGCTTTTCTGAAGCTGAGGCGCCAACAACAGATTGAACGTGAGCTCAATGGGTACATGGAATGGATCTCAAAAGCAGGTGAGGCCCTTTCATCCTGGGGCCCAGGGATGGAGATCCCAGGCCACGGAGCGCACACAGAAGTCAGGCACACAGTGTAGAGAGGACTGAGCTGGGAGCATCATGTTGGGAGAAGAAAGAGAATCTAAATTGAGTATCCCCCAAATTTTATCAACAAGAATCCAGAGTTTGATATTTAAATGTCTGGGATAAAGTCAGAATATACGTCACATAATTGTTGAGTTCTAAATCAGACATTGGTTTACCTCCTGGCTCAGCCACCTGCTAGTGATGTATCTCACCTGCCTGTGCCTCAGTTTCCCCAGCTGTTAAATGGAGATAATGATCATATGTACCTCCTAGGGCTATTTGAATATTTAGGAAAATAATCCCAGCAAAGTCACTTGAGAAGAACTGCCCGATACACATTAGGCGCGTATGTATTTGTTCAACCATTTAACAAACACTTACCAGTTCCCTGCTATGTGTCAGGCATCGTCCTAGGCACTGAGGATACAGTAGTGAGCCAAACAGACCAAATGCCTGCCCTCAGCATTCTGACATTCTAGTGAAAGAGACAAAAAAACAAATAAATAAACGGTGCTGCCAAATGTGGAGAAGAAAGATAAAACAGAGTCAGAATCAGAATTGTCGAAGGTGGGGTGGTCAGGGAAAGCATCTCTGAGGAAGTGACATCTGAGCAGAGACCAGAGAAGTGAAGGAACATCAAGGGGAAGAGAATTCCAGGCAGCAGCAACAGTGCGTGCAAAGGCCCTGAAGTGGGGGCATATTTGACACATAGCAAAGAAGCCATAGTGAGTGAAGGGGAAGTCAGAGGAGAGGAGGACTGGAGGTGACAGGGGCCAGATCAAGACTGGGCTTATGGTCTTTGGTGAGGATGTTGGTTTTAATTTTGAGTGAAATGGGGGTAATACTGGCCTTTGCCAGTGTTGCTGACTTGGAGTCCTAAACAAACCAGCAGCACATTTTTGAAGGGTGGAGCTGTCACCATCAGCCAGAGCAGAAAGGAGGTGGCCAGGCAGACCCTTCTCCTTCCCAGTCCAAGGGAACTCAACCACAAGGGAATCCCCTAGATGTGGGAGCTTAACTCTGTGCTCTTTCTCTTCAGAAGAGGTGATCCTCGCTGAGGATGAAACCGACGGAGAGCAGAGGCATCCGTTTGATGGTAACTGCACTGAACCAAGCTCAGTGGTGGGTCCCAGGGGAGGTGGGAGCAGCCAGGGCCAAGGGGAAACAAGCAAATTTGTTCTAAGGGGCCTCCATGAGATGCACGTTCAGGGCCCAGGACATACCAGGGCACAAGTATGCCACGTTCAATATGATCCAGGAAGAGGGAGGAATCTGCTTCCTAGAAAAATATCAGGAAATAGGTGCAATGTTTTCCTTGTCCCACTTTAAACATGTGCCCAGCCTTTCCTGCTTTGTACCTCAGTTTTTCTCATCTGTAAAATGGGCGAAATATAAATAATACCTAGCTCATGGGATTGTTTCATCCTATTTGTTGTGGCAAATAGGATGCCTGGCACATCAGCACCACCTATGTTTGCTAAATAAATAAATAATAATCCAGGTGGGGTGCAGTGGCTCACCCTGTAATCTCAGCACTTTGGAAGGCCAAGGCAGGAGGATCACTTGATCAGGAGTCAGAGACCAGCTTGATCAAGAGTGAGACAGCAGTTGGCAGGGCGCCAGCCACACACACCAAAGGTGGCCCAGGCCTGCTAAACAACGACAACTGCAACCAAAAAATAGCCAGGCGTTGTGGCAGGTGCCTGTAGTCCCAGCTACTTGGGAGGCTGAGGCAAGAGAATCACTTAAACCCAAGAGTTTGAGGCTGCTGTCAGCTGTGACGCCATGGCACTCTACTCAGTGTGACAGCTAGAGACTCTGTCTCAAAAAAAAAAAAAAAAAGAAATGAGACAGCATCTCTACAAAAATAAAATAACTAGCTAAGCATGGAGGTCATGCCTGTAGTCCCAGCTACTTGGGAGGCTGAGGTAGGAGGATCACTGGAGCCTAGGAGTTGGAGGTTGCAGTGAGCTATGATTGTGCACCGCACTCTACCTTGGGTGACAGAGGGAGACCCTGTCTCAAAACGTAAATAATTTTAAATAAATAAATAAATAATCCCACCAAGAATCTAGTTTACTGTGAAGGACTGTTGACTCCTTTGTAAGAAATTTGACTAGACAGAGCCATGGCTTTGGATTGAAAATGCCAGGACTAAGAAGGAAATCAAAGAAACTGGTAGGTTACAGAATGGATTTTACAAACCGCTTTACCGGAGAGTGTAAATTGCTTTCTCTGGAGTGTAGACTTGAACTCACTGTCGCCTGAAAAACACTAAAGGTTGTTCATAAACCCAACCTGTCCATCAGTTCCGCTGGGCATCGGGGCAGACTGTAAGAGTCACTGCATAACCAGTCTGGGGCTCCCTGAAAGAAGAATTTTTCGGGATTTAGAGATAGGCCAGAGGGATATATATTTTGCAAGATAATAATGACAACAATAAGAAAAATAATAATTCTCCGTGAAAAATACAGCTTGTTACTCGCGGTTTATCTTCTCGTGCGTGGGAAAGCTGTTAGAGTGATGACTTTTGATGGAAAATTGCAGGCATTTGAATGAAATTAAAGAACTAGGAGGTTATAAAATAAATTTCACTATTTTGGTGAAGGTATGGGGGTGCCTAAATCTCTTTATTGGAAATATATACCTGAATTACTATCCTTTGCAGAGGCCTTGAAGATATATCACCTCAATATTGGGGGAAAATGTATACAAACCCAGCCTGCCTAACAACTATAATATAGATCAAGGGGTGGACTGTTTTCGTAAGAGTCACCTTGTATCCAGTACCAGGGTTTAAAGTGAGATTTCTTAGAATTTAAAGGTAGACTAGGCTGGGTCCATTGGCTCACATCTGTAATCTTAGCACTCTGGGAGTCTGAGGCAAGTGGATGGCTTGAGCTAAGGAGTTCGAGAGCAACCTAAGCAAGAGCAGGCCCCTGTCACTACTAAAAATAGAAAAGCATTTTATGGGCCACTATAGTCCCAGCTACTCAGGAGGCTGAGGCAAGAGGAGGCTAAAGCAACAGGATCACTTGAGCCCAGGAGTTTGAGGTTGCTGTGAGCTCTGACACCATAGTACTCTGACCTGAGGCAACAAAGTGAGACTCTGTCTCAAAAAAGTAAAATAAAATTAAATATAAAAATAAAAATAGACTACAGGGAAAATAGTGGCTGAGAGCCCAGGCTTGGGAATCAAACTAAACTTGATTTGATTCTTGACTTTACCCCATTAGGTAAAGTGATATTACCTCCCTGAATCTCAGTTTATGCATCTGTAAAATGGGCATAGTGTTAGTTCTCCCCAAACCAGTTGCCATGAGGTTTACATCCAAGGAAATGCTCTGTTCCTCTATCGTCATTGTCACAAAAAGGATCACGTCTTTTTCTCTTGCCATGTTTCCATTGTTGGAGCTCTGCGGAGAACCACCATAAAGAAAAGCAAGACAGATTTACTCAACCCTGAGGAGGCTGAGGATCAGCTGGCTGACATTGCCTCCGTGGGTGAGTCCCTTCATCTACAGCCTGGCAGTTATTTATCCCTGATCACCCAAGAGATAGGAGGGCTGAGGGCTGGGGAACCAGCCCTCCTAGGATTTGGGTGTCAATTCTGCCCCTTACTCCCTGTGTGTCCTGGGGCAGATTACATGATTATGGCAATAACACCAGTGGTCTTCTTCTCACATTATTGTGGGGAATCCAATAACGCATTGAGAACCAGTGCCTGGCAGAGACGGAGTGCCCAGTGATGTTGGCTAATGTTTATTGGTCCCTCTGGAAGTATTTCAGGAGGACCTGCTCTTATTAGGCGCCTAATTCTGAGTAAGTCAGAGACAGAATCTCTACCCACCTGGAGTTCACAGGCCAGCACAGCAAATAGATATTAAACAGAAAATCATACAAATAAACTTACAATGGTAATAGCACTGCAGAGATGATGCCCTGGACTTGGCCCCCTCTGGAAGGGTAGGGAGTGGTCAGGAAGACTTCTCAGAGAAGGTGGCATTCAAGCTGAGCTCTGAAGGATGAGCAGCAGTTCACTACGGTGAGCAGGTGGGGCTCAGACCTTTGACGCCACAGGTCCAGAGTTTGAGAGTGGAGGGGACATTTGTTCTTTTTCTTCTCTCCTCTCTATACTATTGATTCATGAACTGAGACCGTCCTGCTTTGGCCTTCACAGCAAGCCAGTATTGGGGTCTTTTTGCAATGGGTCTCTCATAGTGGCTGGAAGAGCCTCCAGGCAGAGGAAATAAGACTGGAACGAGTGAAGGGAGTGGGAATTCAGGCTGTTCAGGGACTCCTGAGGGGGCAGCATGGGAACCAAATGATGGGAAGAGAAAGAGAAAGGGAGGGAGGGAGAGAGGCACAGGGAGGAGGGAAGTTAGGTTATACATGTGTTTCTGATCCACAGGTACATGCTGGGGTTTTTTGCAGTTTTTTGGCCGGGGCTGGGTTTGAACCTGCCACCTCCGGCATATGGGGTTGGCGCCCTACTCCTTTGAGCCACAGGCGCCGCCCACATGCTGTTTTTAGATTCCACTTTTTTCACTCAACCCTAATTCATAACCTCGTTGCTGAATTTTGACATCATTTCCATTGTGATCACATATCTCATAAGGGTGGATTCACTATAGTTTGTTTAGTCATGGCTCTGTTATCTAGTGTTTGAGCTGTTTCCAATATTTCTCTTAGGAGGAGCACTTCTGTGCACATTTGTATACAATTACTCCCCCACCCTTTGGGCGTATTTCCTTGGGGATAATTATAGATCAAAGATATTAACAGCTTTTCAACTCATTATTCATGGAGCCATTCTGAGTATCAAAAACATGGAACCCATTTATAAACTTGCCAAATGCACACGTTTGTAGATTCCCCACCCAGACCATCACATATTATTGATTTAACTTCCTTTGCCAGTTAAGTGGGCTTGTAATGATAACCTTAAAGCTTGTTTTCATTTGAATTTTTAATTTCTAGCCAAACACGCTTTTCCTTGTAGTGAAGAACTTATTCTATTTCCATGTATGTATACATCTTTTTAATCTCCTTTAAGCAAGTGTCAAGAATTACAGCACTCAATCAGTGTTTTCTGCATACGATCAGTTATGTCTATCTCAGGTATTAGTTTGCTTCCTTTGTTGTTGTTTCTTTTTCTATAGAGACAAAGTCTTGCTTTGTCACCCCTGCTACAGTGCAGTGGCATCATCATTTCACTGCAACCTCAAACTCCTATGCTCAATCGATCCTTCTGCCTCAGCTTCCCGAGTAGCTGGGACTATGGGCATGCACTATCACACCTGGCTAATTTTTTGTTTGTTTGTTTTTGGAGACAGAGTCTCACTTTTTCGCCCCTGGCAGAGTGCTATAGTGTCATAGCTCACACAAACCTCAAACTCTTGGACTCAAGCAATTCTCTTGCCTCAGCCTCCCGAGCAGCTGGGACTACAGGCTCCCACCACAACACCCAGCTGTTTTTAGAGATGGGGTCTTGCTCTGGCTCAGGCTGGTCTTGAACTTGTGAGCTCAGGCAATCCACCCCCTTCAGCCTCCCAGAGTGCTAGGATTACAGGTATGAGCCACCGTGCCTGGCCTTACATTTTCTATTTTTAGTAGAGACGGGGTCTTGTTCATGCTCAAGCTGGTCTTGAACTCCTGGCCTCAAGCAGTCTTCCCTCCTCAGCCTCCCAGAGTGCTATACTTCTGTTTTTAAAATCTGTTTTGTTATATTTTGATAGGCAAACTTTCTTTTAATCATACCACATTTATTGAATGCCAGCACTGGAAAAAAATATGGGTGCCCAAGATACAATCTTCTCTATGGATAAGACAGGATGCCTGCCCTTACTTAACAGGGAGATATTATCTTTCAATAATCATTCTTTTAAGATGAAAAAATAATACTGCCCCATGTAGGCAAGGATATGGGGAAATGGACTCTATCAAATATAGTGGCAGGAGTGTAAATTTGCAGCATTTCAAGTGTATGATTTGACATTATTCAATTATAGGTGTTTATGGTGTGGTGGCTCACACCTGTAATCCCAGCACTTCAGGAAGCCAAGGCAGGAAGGTCACTTGAGACCAGGAGTTCAAGATTAGCTTGGACAACATAGCAAGACCCTTCTCTACGCGTGAAAATTACCCAATTTTTGGTTGTGTGTGTCTGTAGTCTCAACTACTTGGAAGGCTAAGGCAGGAGGGATCACTTGAACTAAGAGTTTGAGATTGCTGTGATTTATAATGACTCTGCTGCACTCTAGCCTGGGCAAGAGGGCAAGACCCTATCTCAAAAAAAATTATATATATTTTGATATTTGTTGATGTAACGTTTCCACTTCAAAAGAATTTCTTCACATGTGCAAAAAATCTTTATTCCAGCCTTCTCTCATCAGTGTTCTGGTGTTCAAAAAGTGAAAAATAGAAACAACTTATATGCTCAGCAGTAGGTGGAGAAGATGGTTAAAGAAATTATAGTTGGCCAGGTGAGGTGGCTCCCACCTGTAGTCCTAGCACTCTGGAAGGCCAAGGCGGGAGGATCACTTGAGCTCAGGAGTTCAAGACCAGCTTCTAAGTAAGAGCCAGACCCCATCTCTACTAAAAATAGAAAAATTAGCCAGGCACTGTGGCAGGCACCTGTAGTCCCAGCTAATTAAGAGGCTGAGGCAGGAGGATCGCTTGAACCCAGGAGTTTGAAGTTGCTGTGAGCTAGGCTAATGACACTGCACTCTGGCCTGGGTGACAAAGCAGCATTCTGTCTCAAAAAAGAAAAAGAAAAAAAAAATCAATTGTATTAAAGGTTGAGCATCTCTTATCAGAAATGCTTTGGACCAGAAGTATTTTGGATTTCAAACTTTTCAGATTTTGGAATATTTGCATATATACATAATGAGATATCTTCTGGATGAGACCCAAGTCTAAACATGAAATTCATTTGTGTTTCATATAAGCCTGTTAGATATTTTTAATAATTGTGTGCATGAAACAAAGTTTATGTACATTGTACCTTCAAAAAGCGAAGGTGTCACTGTCTCAGCCACCCATGTGGACAGTCTCTAGCTGTCTGACATCACCGTCTTTCCTGACTCTGAATTTATATACTAACAATAAGCAATCATTTTCTTACACTTACTTTTGAAGTGACTAACTTTTTGTTACTTTTGAAATCAAAAAATTAAGTTTAAATTTGCTTAAAAACAGTAGAGACTAATTAAAAGGAATTACAATCCAGGATATTGAGGCTACAATGCGCTATGATTGCACAACTGCACGCTAGCCTGGGCAACAAAGTGAAACCCTATCTCTTAAAAAAAGAAAGAAAGAAAGAAAAAAGAAATGTGGGGCAGCGCCTGTGGCTCAAGGAGTAGGGCGCCAGCCCGATACGCTGGAAGTGGTAGGTTCAAACCCAGTCCCGGCCAAAAACTGCAAAAAAAAAAAAAAAAAAAAGGAACTGTGACCAGCAATCCAACAATTATATGGGGATACAGGGCAGGAAGGAATGTGGTGTAAAACCAAGGAAGACTTCAGGAAAGAGGTGTTTTAAACTGGGCCTCACCTGTGGGTGGGAATGGTATGTGAGTTTGCTCAGATTAAGCAGCTTAAACTACAGAAATTTACCATCTTATGGTTGTAGAGTCTGGGAGGGTGTTGGTGGGGCTGATTTCTTTTTTTTTTTTTTTCCCCGTTTTTTGGCCAGGGCTGGGCTTGAACCCGCCACCCCACCCCCAACCTCCCAGCCCCCAGCCCCCACCCCCGTATATGGGACCGGTGCTCTACTCCTTTGAGCCACAGGCACTGCCCAGGGACTGATTTCTTAAGAGGCCTCTCTCCTTGGCTTGTAAACTGCCATCTTCTTCTTCCTGTGTCTTCACATGATTGACCCTCTAGGCACGTCTGTGTCCTAATCTCTTCTTAAAAGGACGCCAGTCCTATTGGATTAGGGCCGCCTTAAAGACTTCATTTACCTTGATTAGCTCTGTAAAGACAGCCACATACTGAGGTACTGGGAGTTAGAACATCAACATACGAATTAAGGGGGAGGACACAATTCAGTCCGTAACTAGGGATTAATCTCGGAAGCCTGAAGAGATATTCTCAGAGAGTTTCTGTGTGTAAGACCTTGTTCTTGAATTTGTGGCTGACAGAAGAAAACTTGCTACAACGGAGGATCCATGGTCTAGGTATGCATTTAATAAAGAAGAGATTTTCAATGGCCAGGTACAGTAACTCGCACCTGTAATCCCAGCACTTTGGGAGGCCAGGCTCCAGCCTAGTCAACAGAGCAAGCAAGATCCTGCCTGTTAAGAAAATTGTAATTAAGGGCCAAGTGTAGAGACTCATGCCTGTAATCCTAGCACTCTGGGAGGCCAAGGTGGGTGGATTGCTCGAGCTCAGGAGTTCCAGATCAGCTTGAGCAAGAGCAAGACCCTGTCTCTTTAAAAAAAAACAAAAAAAAACTAGCTGGGTATTATGATAGGCACCTGTAGTCCCAGCTACTTGGGAGGCTAAGGCAAGAGGATCACTTGAGCCCAGTTTGAGGTTGTTAGGAGCTGTGACAGCACAGCACTCTACTCAGGGCAGAGTAAGACTGTCTCAAAGACTAAAAAAAATTAAAAAATTGTAATTAATAGAAGTGATAGTATCTAGCTAGCATGGGGCACAGCACCCAGGATGTGTTCAGTTAACAGTCCTGTCTCTCTCCCTCCCCAGTGAAGGGTATACCTATAGTGGGCTATGTCTCCAGGCCACGTGAGCAGGAGAGATCCCTTCTATGACTGGCGTATGGTCTGAGTCTTGATTTCAGTTTCTGAGGTTACAGTAGGGGATTACCTCCAAAATCATCATGTGCCAGGCATCACACTAAGCTATATTAACTTATTTATGACTCTCTATGGCCCTACAAAACAGGAAGTGTGCTTGTCCTCAATTTGCAGATGAGGTGCTAGAGACCCAAGATGTAGGGGGGAGTAGGGGCCTGGGACATCCTGCCCACTGTGACATCCCTCTCTCTCTTTCTGCCTGTGGAGCTTCCCAATCCCAGAGTCACCTGAGAGTTCCATTCCTCTTTGCCAAGTCCTTTGGAGACCTGCATGTGTAGGCATATCTTTGGGAGCTGCAGGGACTAGGGTCATAAATGTCCAACTGGGCTGGGCCATGAGGACCTGTCCCTGGGGTCAAACAAGTTGTGGACATGAGAGAAGGTCCTAGGCAGAGAGGGGGAGGATCCCTGAGAGAAGGCCACACCCACTGAGGCTGGCCGACTGTGCTGGGTGAAAACGTATCCTACCAGGACAGGACCCCAAGTTCCAGGAGTGGAGTGTGGTGACCAAGAGCATGTGCTCTGAGCCATTTTGATACTTCTGATCCAGTTACCAGACTCCTGTCAATCTATCTCAGTCTCCCTTTCCTCAGCTGTGAAATTAGTACAGTACTGGTCCCTCCTTCCTAGGGTTGCAAGGAGGAGCAAGTATCCTATTTTGTAAAATGTGTTCCCCACAATGCCTGGTGCCTGCTAAATGTTTCATAAACGTTAGCTGTTGTATTCATTCAAGGGAAGCCAAATTCCAGAGTTTTAAGAAAGTTTTAAATGTGGATCAATAATTTCAACTTTCACAAACCCAGTACGAGCCATTATAGCCATTGGTGTGCTGCTTAAGTTTCTGTTGAGAATTTGCTAGCAGAAAGTGACTTCCTTCAAGGTGTTGCCTGACAAGTGGAGTGGTTTCAGTAAATGTACTGGATGGATGGATGGATGGATGTACAAATGAACAAATGAATGAATAAATAAATGATGAACAAAGGAATGAATGAATGAGTGTACAAGTAAATGAATGACTGAACTAATAAAGAACAATAAAGAAATGAATGCAGTCGAAGGTTTATAAGGAGAAATATTTTAGAAGATGAATTCATTCTGTCTAAAAGTGAGCACTGCCCCTACCCCAAAGTCTGCCCCATCCCATGGTGGCTTCATCCCTCCAGAGACTCACTGAAAACTATGGCTGTTCCCTCTCTAATATCCACACTTGATCTATTAGCAAATGTTGAATCTACCTTTAATAATACATCCCAAATCCAGCCACTGTTCCTCCTTAGCCATCACCCAATTCTAATCTCCATCATTGCTTGCCTGGACCTGTGCAATTACCTCCAACCTGGTCTCCCAGCTCTAGCCCTCGCCTCTCATTGTCTATTTCCCCCACAGCACCAGAGGGGACTCTGAACTCTTTAGTCAGAAATGTCCTTCCTCTGTTCAGAACCCTCCCTAGGTCTCACCTCCCTTGGGGTAAAAACCAAAGTCCTCCTTTGTGGTCCACCAGGCCCTACATGACCTGCCCATCCCCTCCCTGCCCTCACCTCCCTCTCTTTCCCCTATCAACCCCTTTTCTCTTTCCATCACACTATTAACTTACTAATTTAGTGTGCCTGCTGTCTGTCTCTTCCACCTAGCATGTCAGTGCTAGGAGAGCAGGGCTATCTCACCTCATGTATCTTGAGTGCCCGGGAACACAGTAGGTAACTGCTCAGTTAATGCTTAAGAGCAAAGATATGTGCAGGCAGTAGACACACCTGGCTTATTCCTTGGTGATCACTTCTCAAACGAAATGTTCATGGAAAACAAGGGTCTTATTTATACCTCATCCTGGAGGCCTCCCAAGCACCCTCTGTGCAGCTCTTTGCCTGCCTCCATGTCACGAGTACTGAGCAGAGGGTCCTGCTTCATCTCTTCCTGTGATGTGAGTCCTTAGACACATTGGATGTGGCTAGGAGTGGGGAACATGGAAAATTGGCCCCTGTGACAGAGTACCATCAGCCTCCCCATTAACACCCTGAGTTCTCATTGGTTACTTCCAATTCTCTTATTTTCAGGAACTTTGTCTTCTCATAAGCTCCTCTCTGCAAAAGCTAAGCCCATGGGTCATGATGGTTCCCTTGGGCCAGAGGGCTTACTAGAAAGGTTAATGGATCCCTTGGCTAGGAACCTGCCTAAACCTCACATTCTCCATCTTTTCCCTGGCAGGTTCTCCCTTCGCCCGAGCCAGCATTAAAAGTGCCAAGCTGGAGAACTCAACTTTTTTTCACAAAAAAGAGAGGAGGATGCGTTTCTATATCCGCCGCATGGTCAAAACTCAGGCCTTCTACTGGACTGTGCTCAGTCTGGTAGCCCTTAACACGCTGTGTGTTGCTATTGTTCACTACAACCAGCCCGAGTGGCTCTCCGACTTTCTTTGTGAGTACAGCCCCATCCCACCCCTGACAGCTCCCTGATCCCTTCCTCACACCCTTTTTTCTACTTCACTCTCTGATGTTATATGTTCTTTCCTTTGGTCCTTATGGAATCTGCTCTTCCATTTGGCCATTCTACAACTGGGACTGGGATTAGTATTGCTGCTACCACCACCATGGAACCCATCTTCCTCAGGCCTGAGAGCTGAAACCTAGAATTCACACCACCAGATGCTCCTGTGATCCCTCTCTAAGAGAAAGCCATGGGGGTGCTGGTGAGAAGGATATTGGAAGATAGAGAAAAACAGTGAACACAAGACAGCCCAGAAAGAAACAGAAATGTAGGGCAGCTGCCAGTGGCTCAGTGGGTGGAGCGCCAGCCCCCTATACTGAGGGTGGTGGGTTCAAACCCAGCCCCGGCCAAACTACAACAACAACAAAAAAAAACAGCCTGGTGTTGTGGCAGATGCCTGCAGTCCCAGCTAGTTGGGAGGCTGAGGCAAGAGAATCACCTAAGCCCAGAAGTTGGAGGTTGCTGTGAGCTGTGTGACGCCACGGCACGCTACCGAGGGCGACAAAGTGAGACTCTATCTCTAAAAAAAAAGAGAGAAAGAAAAGAAACAAATGCAGATATAGTTTTTATGGATATCTCTGGGAATATTAAAATAAGTTTTAGTTAAGAGATGATGGGGGTGCCTTAGACACAGGGAGTGGCTTATATGTTGTCCCCATTTTCTCTGCTTTTCTGACTTCCTATTTTACCCCTCTTCTTTCAAACCTTCTGTTTCTTTCCTGCTTCAACTCCTGCCCCTTTTGTCTTCCTTATTCATTCCTAGAACACACCCCTCTAATAAGTATGAGAGTGTCTCGCTCCCTTGGTGGGTACCAGAACCCCCAAGGGTTTGCTCTCTGGGCCTATTCCCAGATTTCAGGAATTTACATGAGGTGGTATCAGTATCGAGGGCCAATATTGCAGGTGAGAAGCGGAGAAAGACAGGCAACATCTGACCAGGATTTAAAAGGTAAAGAGCTCTGTGGAATCAACAAGAGTAGTGACGAGGCAGTAAGGAGAGCAGGTGGGTGCTCTAGCTCTGGTTTGTGGGCCCCAGGTGAGGACTTTTGCCCTCCTCTTACACCTATTGGTTTATCTGACTTACTCACTGCCCTTCTGACAGAGTTCAGAATTGACCTATGACAGCCACAAAAGACAGTCCCATCTGACCTAGAAAGGCCCGAGAGCCTAGTCCAGGTCATTGTCTTCTTGTAACCCCCATTGTTCCCAGTCACGTTGGCTGGCAAACTCCTACCCCTGCCCAGAACACCTCTCAGGGACCAGTTCTCCTTCCAAGAGCCCTGACCTAGTTCCAACCTTAAAAATTGGATTCGGTCCCTCTGGAGTCACTTATAAATGAGGACTCTTGACTTCTTGTTTTAACTTCCTCTGGTAGTCTATTTTTAATCTTCTGTATTCTCCCCTTTAATCACCTTGTGCAGTCTGTCCTGGTTCAGAAATAGGGGATTGGGACATCCTGGCTGGGACCACTATACCTATAAAGGTCTTTTAATTGTTCCCATTTTCCAGTTGAGAAAACTGAGACAGAGAGCGTCACACAACCGTAAGTGACAAAGCCAGGACTTGAAGTCAGGTGACGTGAATTCTGAAAGCCTGTCCTACCATGTGACTTTGGACAAATCATTACCATTGTCCATTCAGCAAAGACATGTTCAATTAAAAGGCAGTATTTTATGTACCATTAAGAAATAAAACAATGCTGCTGTCTAAACTGGGGCATGCCAATTTTTAAATATACTTTAACTTCAGCAATGTCAAAATGTTAACAAAAATGTTTATATGTCTTGAAATCAACATACATCTTGGTCTCAGACTTGTTATATGTATGTGGTGGAAACTGGACTCCATGGTCCTGAAAGTTCTTCCATACCCACCAATTCTATGGATAAAAAATTCTTTCAAGGTCTTATGATCACTAGATACCATGTTTTCATGGTAACTGAGGAACAAGATCTCAGAACCTCTTCAATACTCTCAGAGTTGCTTCTGGTGGTTCTTGGAATGCACCAGATGTGATGAATAGATTTCCTTGGCTGATATTTTTGTTCTAGAGCTCTAGAGTTTGCCTCAGACATTAGGAGCTCCTTAGAAACCTACATATAAGAAGACATTTCAATGAGAAATGAGTGCTAAGGCTTTGACAGTTCAAAACACTTCTTAAAAAGCATGATATAGCATACCTAAGTTTGTGCTGGTATAACAAAATACCCAAGACTGGATAATTTAATAAGAATTTATTTTCTCACCACTCTGGAGGCTGTGAAGCCCAAGATCAAGGCATAGCAGGTTTGGTTTTCTGGTAAAGGTTGCTGCCTGCCTCCAAGATAGCAAGAACCTAAATGTTCTATCCTGCAGAAGGGAAGAACACCGCGTTCTCACATGACATAAGGCAGAAGGGCAAAAGGGACAAACTTCCTAATCCCATTCATGAGGGCTCTACCCTCCTGACCTTCCTGAAGGCCCCACCTCTTAATACTTAACATTGGCGATGAAGTTTTTACATGAATTTTGGAGGGGACATAAACATTCAAACCATAGCAACCATCAAATAGAGCTGGTTTTGTGGTCAGTAATTGTGAAATTCTTGGAAGATAATTTGAATTCTCTGTCTTTCCTTTTTGTATGCTTTCTTCCCCTCAGAAGCCTCTGCTTTTTATCCATTAGTTGAATGCCCATGCCTTTCCTAATGCCTCATCTTCTTACCCTCTTTTATGCTTTCTCATCAAAGAACAAAAGGCTCTGGGCAAGCACAGGACCTCATGCCTGTGATCCTAGCACTTTTGGAGGCCAGGGCAGGAAGATTACTTGACACCATAAGTGTGAGGCCACCCTGAGCAAGAAAGAGACCACATCTCTACAAAAAATAGAAAAATTACCTGGGCATGGTAGCATGTGCCTATGGTCCCAGCTACTCCAGACTCTGAGGCAGGAGGATTGCTTGAGCCCAGGAATTTGAGGTTGCTGTGAGCTATGAAGATGCCACTACACTCTATCCTGGGCAACAGAGTGAGACCCTGTCTAAAAAAAAAACAAAAGCAAAAAAAAAAGAAAAAAAATCTTTGTCTTGCTCAAGACTTTTAAATCACCAATAAGAGAGGATTTCCAGAGAACATCAGATAAATTTTTCAAGTTGGGAGAAAATCCAGGCCTTAGATGGGTTTCCTGTGGTGCAACCAAGTACCTAACATCAGGATTACAAAAAAGACGTCATTATGATTTCTATTTTTTTTTTTTTTTTTTCATTGAGGCTCAGGCATGTAGAAGTTGATTAAGCATAATTCTTAGATCATGACACACTAGCATTAGGGGACCGCGCACGGCCCATTGTTATTTTGTTGATTAGCCCATATTTAATTAGTTCGGTTTTAAACGTAATAAGTACCCAGGAGCCAACCAGTCGACAAAAAATCTAAGTCCTTGTCTATAACCTACATCCAACCCTTATTAATCCAGAGCAAAAACTACAAACTACAAACCTACTGAACTTTTTCCTGCTCCTTTTAAGATTGGCCTGCGTTTGGCTGGTTGGTTGGAGGGTAGAGAACAATTATTGCTCATTTCTTTTAGCAGAGGAGAAACTAAGGCCCCTGGGAAAGAAGCCTCGCATAATCTTTGGCCAAGTCCACCAAAGACCATCCTCTCTCTCCCTGCCTACCACACCAGGCAAGGGATAGGGCTGCTATTAAAAGGAAAGTCAGAGCCCCTGGAACCCCTATCCCCAGCAAGCCTAACCTCCTCTCCGTTTCCTCCTTCTCACTTCTAGACTATGCAGAATTCATTTTCTTAGGACTCTTTATGTCCGAAATGTTTATAAAAATGTACGGGCTTGGGACGCGGCCTTACTTCCACTCTTCCTTCAACTGCTTTGACTGTGGGGTAAGTGTTGTGTTTCCAAGGAGTTTGTTTCTCCAGCTCTTGCCTAGAATGGCTGATACCCAGGAACATCAAAGGGGGAGAGGTGGGCCAGGCACTGCAGCTCACACCTGTAATCCTAGCACTCTGGGAGGCGGAGGTGGGAGCATCATTTGAGGTTAGGAGTTTGAGAGCAGCCTGTGAAAGAGTAAGACCCCATCTTTACAAAAAAATAGAAAAATTAGCTCGGTGTGGTGTTGTGCGCCTATAATTCCAGCTCCTCAGGAGGCTGAGGCAGGAGGATTGCCTAAGCCCAGGAATTCAAGCCTGCAATGAGCTATGATCACACCACTGCACTCCAGCCAGAGCAACAGAGAGAGATCCTATCTCTAAAAAATAACAAAACAAGACAATGCCCTGAGCAGGCTTGTCTGTAGTAGTACCAAGCCCTAATACCCAAGTATCCCTTTGCAGGAGAATAGATAAGGAAGTCGTGGCATATCCATGTAACGAAGTGCTCTGCCACAATGAAAGGCTGCCAACAGCAGCACATTCCACAACAGGGGTGTATCTCACCCACATCATATTGCCCAAAAGGAAGCAGGCACTGACAAAATGAGTCCATGCAGCTCATGCAAAGTTCAAGTGGACAAAATTAAACTATATTATTTAGGGATGGATACGTTAAAAAGGCAAGGATCTCAAAAACATTATCCTTGGATAAAGAAACCAGACACGAAAGGTTACATATTGCATAATTCCATTTTTAGGAAATGTCCAGAACAGGCAAATCCATAGAGACAGAAAGTAGATCAGTGGTTGTCTGGAGCTAGGGGAGGGAGGAATCGGGAGTGACTGCTAATGATTGGGACAGAACCTCCTTCGGGGGTGATGAAAAAGTTCTGGAACTAGACAAGAGGTGGTAGTTACACAACATTGTGATACTCTAAGTGCAACAGAATTGTGTGCTTAAGAGTGGTAATTTTATGTTATGTAAATTTCACCTCAATTTTTTTTTTAAAGGTAAGGAAATGGTTATCACGAAATTCGGGTGGTTATGTCACAGGTCTCTGGAAACTTCTGGGGTGCTGACACATCCTAATTCTTGACATAGGAAGTAGCTGCATGGGCATTCACTTTGTAATTATTTATGTTTTGGGAATTCTTAGGTCTGTGTGAGCTCTTAATTAAAGAAAATAAAAGCAACGTAGAGGTCAGGGACCCCTTACCCCACTTCCATTTGGAGGTGGGAGTTGGGTTGGATTCCTGCAAGGTGAAGCCTAGGAAATGTCTGCAAGTTCTGGAGACCAGACGCTGTTCCTGGATAGGAGATGAGGTCCTCTGTTACAGGTTATCATTGGAAGCATCTTCGAAGTCATCTGGGCCGTCATAAAACCTGGCACATCCTTTGGAATCAGCGTGTTACGAGCTCTCAGGTTATTGCGTATTTTCAAAGTCACAAAGTAAGTCTTTGGGGTTCCTCAACATTGCATCAGGGGTAGGGATGGGGGATAAGGTGGGGCACCTCCAGAAAGTTGGGAAGGCGGGGGCTTCGTGCCTTGTAGCTGACCCCCAGCTCCTATCTTCCTGGCCTGGCCTGACCCCTTGCTGGTCTCTGTCGGCAGGTACTGGGCATCTCTCAGAAACCTGGTCGTCTCTCTTCTCAACTCCATGAAATCCATCATCAGTCTGTTGTTCCTCCTTTTCTTGTTCATCGTCGTCTTCGCCCTTTTGGGAATGCAACTTTTCGGTGGCCAGTGAGTACTCTGCAGAATCTCTGACTTCTGCTCCCTTGGAGTGAGACTCAGGGACCCCACATTCAGGGCATCGGAGACCCACACCTCCTCCACTATGCAGGCCGTCTTCTTTGTGGCCTGGGTGCCCCATTGCCATCACCTGGATGTGTGGGGCTCCAGATACCACTCAGGGTGTGTCCTGGAAACAGGGATGCTGGCGATGTTTCCTTGGAGACAGGATGCTGAATGAGGCAAGCCCTCAGAGCAGCTGGGGTGGAGCTGATATGAAATGTCTGTTTTCCTTGCAGGTTTAATTTCATTGAAGGGACTCCTCCCACCAACTTTGACACTTTTCCAGCAGCAATAATGACAGTGTTTCAGGTACGGCCTCCACCTGGCCCTGTGAGCGGACACTTCTTAGAATCAAAGATTAAAGCTCCTGTCCAAGAGGCTTCCCTGAGCTGCTCCTCCTCTACCTTGTCTTTTCACACTGTTTGAAAATACACATTGTATTAGTATTCAGATCTGGTGAGGAATGACATTAAAAAGATAATTTGTTATACTCATGTATCCTAAGACAGAGGCAGACCACACCATGCAAGACCACAAAGGGAAACATGGGGTTGAGTAGGAGGCAAAAAGAGAGGAGAAAAGGGGCAAGAGCCTTGCGAGGTGCAGTAAATGGGCTTAGGATTGGCTAGTGGGATCATTTCAGTAGCTGCCGGAACTATCCCTAATTGGTACCTGGCCCTGGAGTGATTAAGGCAGGTGAATAAAGTCCCGGAGATAAAGGAGGTGTTTAGAATGTGGGGAATGTCTTGCTGGTTTGTATTTGGAAAGCATGCTCAGAGCTAAATTATTTGCTAGTTCTATGAATTGGTTAGTGCTAGAAGGGCCTGTCCTCCAGGTCAGCAAGGCTGCAGATGTCAGAGCATTAGAATACAGAAAATAAAAGGCATGGCTCATACACCCACCAAACATGAAGACACTCCGGTCTCATATTCCAGGGCAAAGGGATAGACCTTAAGTGGTGAGCCCAAATCGGCTTCTGATCCACATGGGCACGTGCCCCGAGGTTTGGGACTGGCCCAGCTGGGACCTGCAGAGGCTTTGCAGTAGATTCTTTCTCTTTGGTGGACAAAGAGTGTGTGCAAAATGTGACTTCACTCTCCCCTTCTCCTGGGGTGGCATTTTCTAATGAGACTCCTAGACCATTAGGGGCTAGAGAGGAGACCATCCATCCATGAAGGGAAGCTCTGAGCCCCCACATGGCTGGTCACTAATAGTACTGGTCACTCCCCACATATAGTGTGTAAGTACTATTCCAATATCCCCTTGGTTCTTTCAATATTCATCAGTAAAACTTCTGTCAATACCTCATGGTTTTTTCTGAGATTTTCTTTGGTCACCCAGACCAAAGAACTTAGTAGTACCAGTAGACTCTTTTTGCAGCCCTTGGTGGATAAATATGCCAGCAGCCTCACCCTTAGGGGAGAGGCCTCCCAGAGCTCACCAGTAAGACTGAGCCCCACTTACCCATGATGGTAGCTTGCTTGCTACCATCCCCTTTATTTTCTGTATTTTCACTTCTCCTCTCCCCTACCTTCCTGAGATCAACCCCTCACAAATAAACCGTGTGCACTTGAACTTTTGTTTCAGGGTCCACCTCAGGGGAACCTCCAAATGTGCCTCTGTGCTAATATTTGTACTTTCTACATAATGGTTTATTTAATCATCACTATGACCACGTATGGAATGTAGGCTTAATGTTAAAATCCTGCCTTATTCTGCTCAGGCTACCATAACAAAAATACCATAGACTAAGGTTCACGTCTGCAACCCCAGAAACCCAGGTGGCTAAGGCAGGAGGAATTCAAGGCTATAGTGAGCTATGATGGCATCACTGTACTCAAGCCTGGTTAACAGACTGAGACCTTTGTCTCAAAAAAAAAATTTTTTTTAATAATACCATAGACTGGGTGGCTTAAACAACAGACATTTACTTGTCAAAGTTCTGGAGGCTAGAAGTCTAATATCAAGGTGTTGGTAGGGTTGGTTCCTGGTGAGGGCTTTCTTCCTGACTTGCAGCCACCTTGCTATGTCCTCAATCCCACCATGAAGGCTTCCTTCTATGAGTTTAGCCATAATTATATCCCAAAGGTCCCATCTCTAAATACTATTCCATTGAAGGTCAGTACTTCAACATACAAATTTGGGAAGAGACAAACTTTAGTCCATGGCCTTACTCACATCAAAGAAGATAGAGTTACCAAAAGGTTTGTGATTCCCCCCAGGAATCACATGTCTAAAAGTCAGGCTAAGAGGCTCTCAATATAGTAAGGCCACTCGCAAAGACAAGGAGTCTGGCTCAGCAACCCAGGGCAGGGTTGTTGAAGACCTCTCAGGGTTGGGGATTGGGTGGGTAGATCTCGGCTCAACAGCTGTGTCTCCTGAGGGGCCTGCAGCTGAGAGGGGGGTTGGCTGTGTGTTTTATTCCTCCCCTTTCAGATCCTGACGGGCGAAGACTGGAACGAGGTCATGTATGATGGAATCAAGTCTCAGGGAGGCGTGCAGGGTGGCATGGTGTTCTCCATCTATTTCATCGTGCTGACACTCTTTGGGAACTGTATCCTTCATGGGAAGGAACAGACCTGGGCCTCTGGCAGAGCCAGGAGGAGAGGGGATTTGGAGTCCCAGATACCCAGGGTCCCTCTGATGGCTGTTTTCCCTGACTCAGACATTTGCAGACACCCTCCTGAACGTGTTCTTGGCCATCGCTGTGGACAATCTGGCCAACGCCCAGGAGCTCACCAAGGTGGAGGCGGTGGGAGGATGTTTCTGTGGCAAAGTTACCACCTGCTCATGGCAGATCAGGACAGTGGTGGGGCTGGGGGCGCAGGAAGAGAGTCAGAGCTTTTGCCCCAGATGCACTCATGCTGGGGAGAAGGTGCTTCTCCACCCAACTCTCCACCCAGAAACAGACGCTCCCTAACCAAGCTGATTTTATAGCAAAGGAAAGGGAAAGGGGGGAGGCAATAAGGTTGCTGCAGGAAACAGATGGCAGACTAACAGGGAGTGGGCAGAGTGTCCACGGAATGGTGTAGCTCCTGGGCTAGCAGGCACTGTTACCACCCTAGGCCACCCAGCTGAGGAAGAAGGGGCTGTCACAGGCCCTGTAACCTCAGAGGACCCAGAACCCTCTCAAGGCACAGATAGAGTAGCCAATAAATGGCCCCACCCTTCTCCTCCCTCTGACCTCCTGCCAGAGCTTCCCACTAGCCAAACCCAGCATCTTAGGAACAAGCCACAGTTCAGCCCAAGCCTCTTCCCCAAGGGCCCTGTTAAATTAAGAAAACGTGTAACATGCACAGGGTCTTGCTGCCAGCCCTGGGGTCTCCCTCAGCTTCACAGCCCCATCCCCAGTGCTTGGAGGTGTTTGGGACAAGTTCGTGAAACTGAACAGAACTGAGCAGCCGTTGCCAAACCTCCATCTGCCAGCCCTGGCAGGAGGGCAAGAGAGTTTCCCAGTCCCACCTCCAACTAAGGGAGGAAAGGGAAGTCTCCGCCATCCCAAGCACACGGCCTCAAGCCTGGCCACCTGCAGAGCCGGCTGGCATGGCTCATATAGTTATGAGCTCATCCAGGTTCCAGGAGCCCATCTTTAGAGACTAGTATAGGAAAGAGGGGACACCAGGAAGTATACAAGAAGGGGACAGAGAAAGGCCAGCTCATCTCTGGCCCAGGGGTGTGGACATTACCCTCCACATCCTTTTTCTTTCTTTCCATTTATCCTACAAGCATTTCTTGGGCATTTACTTTGTGGCAGGCACCCTGATGTGTTTTTAATTTTATTTAATCCTCATAGAAAGGAGATGAGTTCTCTGAGCCCCATTTTACAGATTTCATTATTCAGTGAGCATTTACTGTGCACCTACTGTGACCAAAGCCCTGATCTAGGAGTTAGGGACACAGCAGTTGAACAAAAGAGACAAAACCCCCTGCCTTCATGGAGTGGGGATTCAAGTCAGGGAAACAGACAAGAACTAAGATAAATTTGTAAAACTACATAGCTTCTCAGGTGGTGGCAAATGCTAAAGAGAAAAAAGTGGAATAGAGAGAAGGTGGGGAGAGTGGGAATTTTAGATGAAGAATGTGAAGCACAGAGAGGTTAAGAGACTTGCCCAAGCTCACGTGGCAGCTGAGTGGAGGAGCTGAGATTTGAACCCAGCCGTCTGGGTTTGAAACTTGTGCTCTTAACCACTGTGCACTGATTGCTTAAACTTGAGCATCTTGAAAATGCAGATTCCAGGGCCAGGCCTTAGTTCTGTAGAGGCTTTGAGAGCCTAGGAATCTGCATTTTCAGTGTTCCTGAGGCAGTTGGTCCAGGAACTCAGCTCTGAGAAATGCTGGGTGTGGTGTTAGGAGGGGGAGAGGCCCTGTGAGAGCAGGGTGGCCAGCCAGAGTGACCTCCACATTGTCACTGATGGTGTCCTGATCTGACCATTTCTGAGGTGGTAAGGTTGCTTCTTGCCCCAGAGAAGCTGGCACAGGGGGAGAGCTCCCGCAACAATGCATGGGGGCGTTGTTTCTGGCCATTTCTTTCTTGTTGCTTTTTCTTTGTTGGCTTTTCTGTTTTACGAATGAGGCCCTGCATGAAGGCTGAAGAAGGATTTAAAGTCCAAAAATGTCTTTTTCTGTATGTATTTTTTAAGACGTCTTCCCCCATCCTCCTCCTCTCTGCACCTAACCATCAGCAAGCACCCTGGGCAATTGGCTGTGGTCCAAGTTCCCTGCTCTCCCTTCCTGCTGCCTTCCTGTTGTGGGGGCTGGGAATATAAATTCCTCTCCTGATCCTTCTTTTGGGGGCTGTTGGCAATGCATGGCATGGGCCATAGGACGCCAGACTTTTCTGTATGTGAGGCTAGTTGGTGTTTTTTGAAAGTCAGTTCAGAGAGTTCAAATAGGTCAGAAGTATAGTGAGTGGGAAATCTCTGCATTGCTCTTTGCTCATTGAGACAGGGTGCAGGAAAATCTTCATCACGGGATAGGAAGAGAATCATTTCCTCTTTGTTTTCTTCTGGCTGTGGGTTAATATAGGGTTAATCATGAGCTGGATATCATACCTGTACGCACAGAAGATAGCAATATATTTAATGCCAGGTACCCATTATGGCTGGGGGTGGAGTGGTCTCAGTTCCGATTGGTCAACACTCAGGCCAAACCTGTTTTTAAGTATTTCAAATGCTGTCCCTGCTCAGCAACAGGATCAAAAGGGAGGCCCCAAAGCCTAAAACATGTTTTGTGAACAGGAATCCCATATGCCTTTTAGGATGAACAAGAAGAAGAAGAGGCAGCCAACCAGAAACTGGCCCTGCAGAAGGCCAAGGAGGTGGCAGAAGTGAGTCCTCTGTCTGCGGCCAACATGTCCATAGCTGTGTAAGTGCCCCCAACCCCTGGCATGCTACCCTGCCTCCTCAGCCCCCAGACCCTCGAAGTCACAGGTTTGGGGAGGGATGGGGTGGTCCCTGACAGAGCCGGGCTTTAGGAAGTGATACCTCTGTTTTCCTTCTCACTTTGCCTGAGTATCAGCACTATTTTCATTGCTGGGGCTACAGCATTAACAAGAGGTGGGGCTGGAGAGACAATAAACAAGATGAATAAGTAAATTACATATTGTGTTAGGTGATAGAACTATAGGAAGAGCTCAGCACCTGTAGCACAGTGGTTACAGCATCAGCCACATACACCAAGGGTGGCATGTTCAAACCCAGCCCAGGCCAGCTAAACACCAATGACAACTGCAACAAAAAAAAAATAGCAGGGCGTTGTGGCAGATGCCTGTAGTCCCAGCTACTTGGGAAGCTGAGGTAAGAGAATCACTTAAGCCCAAGAGTTTGAGGTTGCTGTGAGCTGTGACGCCGCGGCACTTTACCGAGGGTGACATAGTAAGAAATAAAGTAGGGAAAGGGTGTAGGAAATGTTGAAGGTAAAGAGAGTTGGCAATTGTAAATAAACTTATCAGAGAAGGCATCACCTAGAAGGTTACACAACCTGAGGGGGTGAGAGAGGAGACATGGGGGAGTTTGGGGGAAGAGCATTTCAGGCTGAGGGAACAATATATGCAAAGGCCCTGAGGCAGGAATATGCCTGATATGTTTAGGGAAGATGGAGGAGTCCAGTGTGGCTGGAATAGAGTAGGAAGGGGATAGTAGGGGGTGATGAAGGGAAGGAGGTGCAGTCAGATTACCCAGGGCCCTGTGGGCCACAGGGAGAACTTCAGTTTTTGCTCTGAGGCAAGTGGGGGCCATTAGGTACTTGAGTAGAGGTGGGGAGGCAGCTGCCACAGATGCTCCCAGGCGCCCTCTCGCTGCTGTGGGGGAGCTGCTGTGGACGCCAGGAGTTGCCCAGAGGCTGGTTGGCCCAACCTTGGTCTAAGCCCCTGGGCCGGTCCCCTCGCAGGAAGGAGCAACAGAAAAATCAGAAGCCGGCCAGGTCCGTGTGGGAACAGCGGACCAGCGCAATGCGCAAGCAGAATCTACTGGCCAGCCGGGAGGCCCTGTACAACGAGATGGACCCCGACGAGCGCTGGAAGGCTTCCTACGCCCGGCACCTGCGGCCGGACATGAAGACCCACCTGGACCGGCCGCTGGTGGTGGACCCCCAGGAGAACCGCAACAACAACACCAACAAGAGCCGGCCGGCGGAGCCCACGGTGGACCAGCGCCTCGGCCAGCAGCGCGCCGAGGACTTCCTCAGGAAACAGGCCCGCTACCACGATCGGGCCCGCGACCCCAGCGGCTCGGCGGGCCTGGACGCGCGGAGGCCCTGGGCCGGCAGCCAGGAGGCCGAGCTGAGCCGGGAAGGGCCCTACGGCCGCGAGTCGGACCACCATGCCCGGGAGGGCTGCCCGGAGCAGCCGGGCTTCTGGGAGGGCGAGGCGGACCGGGCCAAGGCCGGGGACCCCCAGCGGAGGCACGCGCACCGGCAGGGCGCCAGCAGGGAGAGCCGCAGCGGCTCCCCGCGCGCCGGAGCCGATGGGGAGCCCCGCCGGCATCGGGCCCACCGCAGGCCCGGGGAGGAGGGAGCGGAGGACAAGGTGGAGCGCAGGGCCCGGCACCGAGAGGGCAGCCGGCCAGCCCGGGTCGGTGAGGGCGAGGGCGAGGGACCCGAGGGTGGCGAGCGCCGGCGGAGACACCGACATGGCACGTATGACGCGGACGTGCGGAGGGAAGACAAGGAGCGCAGGCACCGAAGGAGAAAGTAAGTGAAAGCGACCGCAGCAGTAATGATGCCGATAATAATAATAAACAGCAAGGGGGCCATGGTGGCTCATTTGGGGAGGCTAGGAGGGAGGGTCGCTTTAGGCCATGCGTTGCATACCAACATGACCCTGTCTCTACAAAAAAAAATTATTTTAAAGATTAGTAGGACATAATGGCACAATGTCAGCTACATGGAAGGCTGGAGCAGGAGGATCACTTGAGCCTAGGAGTTTAGGGGGGCTGTGAGCTATGCCGACCCCACTACACTCCAGCCTGGGCAACAGCAAGACCTTTCTCAAATAGACAGCAGAGTATCACCTGCTGTGTACCTGGAGGTCTCCAAAGAAATTCATTTACTCTTCTCCATAGATCCCAGTCATAGTCCCTTTTCCCAAATGGGAAAACTCAAGTTTTGTGCATTTAATAAGTGTCCTTGAACCCAGGATGTTTGGCCCCAGAGGTCTTGGGCATCTCAGAGAAACTGAGAGAAGGCCCATACTCCCCAGAATTTTACAGCTCTTCTGTGTCCTTGCTGTGTGACTTTTGGCAAGTGACTTCATTTCTCTAGGCCTCGGTCTTCTCACCTGTGCAAGGGAAATAGTGGGATCTAATTGGACCGTTGACAAGATTAAATGAGGTAAAACATGCAGAGGGCCTGGAAGGGCAGCTGACACATAAGTGACATTGCAAATTTAGACTTTTTAGCCATTTTTAGCCAACCGTCGTCTTTACCTAATTCTGTTCTTGAGGGCATTGAAAAGCCACTCTGGACCTTCAAAACTAAAAGAAGAATAGGGTTCAAGGTTTATGGAGCCATCTTCCAGACCAGTACCTTACCCATTCAGAACCAGCATCCTCTTTTTCAGTATTTTGTAACACTCTCTAGAAGATCCTAGAGTGATTCTACACCCAGGGGCCCAAGGCTTATGTTGAAGTAGACATTGTCCTATTATGAATTAATGTCCCCTTAGTCTTCTTTTATATTTACAATTAGGGCATCATGTGGATTTTTTAAAATGATGTCCTTAAGTAATTCTGTTGTATGACATAAGGACAAGGCCAGCACTTCTCAAAATCCAGTGTGTGAATCTCCAGTAATCTTGATAAAATACAGATTATAATTCAGTAGGTCTTAGGACTCAGGGAAGCCTGAGAATCTGCATTTCTGATGAGCTCCTTGGTGAGGCCAATGCTGCAGGTTCAGGGAACCACACCTTCAGTAATGAGAATCTGGAAGACGAAGAGTGAAGTAATTCTGACGCAAGTAGACATACACAACATCACCAGGAGTGGGACAGGTACAAATGATGGCTGACTCGGAGTTGTGTTGGCAATTCAAGTCACATGAAGGGAGTTGCTGTCAGTATCAAGATATTCCAATATGGTGAATACTTCTTGGTGAAGTTTCAGACACAACAGAGTCTAGTCTTCCTTTCATGTGTCTAATAATAGCTGCATTCCAGGAAAATGCAATGTATATTAAAAACATGGCAAAAATATTTTGTGTTTGTATGTAAAAAAAATTAAGGTTAAAATGAGTAGTTAAAGATAATTATAAACAGGAGTTGGAGACCAGCATGGGCAACTAGAAAGACCCCATCTCTACAAAAAAAAATTTTTAAAGCTGGGCATGGTGGCATGTACTTGCAGTCCCAGCTACTTAGGAGGCTGAGACAGGAGGATCACTTGAGCCCAAGAGCTCGTGGCTGCAGTAAACTATGATCATGCAAGACCGACTATGATGGTAATCCTAGCCCTCTGGAAGGCTGAGGCGGGTAGGTCACTTGAGCTCAGGAGTTCGAGACAAGCCTAAGCAAGAAGGAGACTTTGTCTCTGCTTAAAAAAAAAGCTGAGCATTGTAGTGGGTGCATATAGCCCCAGCTACTGGGGAGGCTGAGGCAAGAGAGATCACTTGAGCCCAACCAAGAATTTGAGGTTCCTGTGAGCTATGATGCCACAGTGCTTTACCCAGGGTGACAGAATTAGATTCTGTTTCAAAAAAAAAAAAAAGAGTATAAAATAATAAGACAATTCCATTCTCTATTATAATGAAGCCAGTGGCCCTAGGAGGTCTGCCTTATTTTTCCTCTTATTTGGTCATTCCTTAGGTCTTTTTTGCAGATACACCCTGTTTTTCCTTCTTCAGGGTATTGATAATATTTTTTTTTTCCTTGTTCACTTCTTCATTTCCCCTCCCATTTCTATCAGCATCTCTCTAGCTTTCATTGGCTCACCCCAATGAAAAGAGGATGGCAGCACATTCTATTTCATATAATTCACTAGTTGCTGACCCCAGATCCATTACAACAGGTGATTGAGCCTAGAGGTACCCCAGGGTAACCAAAGTAAGGATGAAGCCTTTCCAGACACCTATAAAAATCTGTAGAGCTCAGAGCTTCTGCTATTCCCTAGAAGACATGCAGTGCCTCCTGCCAGACCTGGCTGAGTAAAGAGAACATTCACAAAGGCCCGTTCTGCCCCAGAATTCATATCTCAGCTGTTTGCATCCTAGTTTCACCTGCATCTGTCACCATGACAACCCATTCTCCAAAAGGAACAAGAAAGATGCTGGACTTCTGAGCGTCACAGTTTATCCTGCATGGGGGCAGGGAGCACTTCATTCTTAAGCATTCTTTCTTTCTTTCTTTCTTTCTTTTTTTTGAGACAGAGTCTTACTTTGTCACCCTTGGTAGAGTACTGTGGCATCACAGCTCACAGCAGCCACAAATTCTTGGGCTCAAGTTATTCTTTTGCCTCAGCCTCCTGAGTAGCTAGGGCTACAGATGCCTGCCATAATGCCTGGCTATTTTTACAGATGAGGTCTTGCTCTGGCTCAGGCTGGTCTCGAACCTGTGAGCTCAGGCAATAGACTCACCTTGGACTCCCAGAGTGCTAGGATTACAGGCACAGGCCACTACTCCTGGCCAAGCATTCTGATTTTTATGAAACCCCAGAGGGCCCCTTTGCAGTCTCCCAAGCCACCCATACTACATAAACTCCAAGTTCTTCATCACCCCATTTTCTTCTTAGAGAAAGAATCCTCAGTCTTTTCCTAGCTGGGTAATGCTGAGCAGATGCCTTTGCCTCTCTGAACCTGTTTCCTCCTCTGTACAATGGAGCTGATCATAATACTCACTCCAAGAGTAGTGGTTGTGGGGATTAAATAAGTTAATACATGAGATCCTCAAGTGGAGGCTGCTATTCTCATTACCCCCAAATAATCTGAGACCGTCTCTTGGGTCTCAGGGCTGAATGTGCCCTAGGTGAGGTGTTCACAGCCCTCAGCAGAGGGATACTAACGCTAAAGGGGTGCTGTTCAGGACAGGTTAGTAACCAGCCACATATTCCACACAGATGATGCCAGATCCTTGGGAGGGAAGGCGGGGGGAAGAAACTCAATGTCAAAGTTTTCTGCCCCTTTTGAGTTCTCCTTGGAGGCACTTAGGCAATGAAACCTCCTGGAGATTGATACTAGGCGTCTGCAGCCTGAGCTTGTTAAAATTCCCCAATGAACAAAGCCTACAGAAACTCAATGAAGAAGTAAAAACCAGACAAAACAAAAATTTGTAGCCACCCTTACCATCCAAACAAGGATGCACAATTTCTCTCACCAAATGTCCCTGTGACCTTCCCCATAGTCTCAGCTGCTGTATTATTTATTACAACCTCTTTAGATGGAGGCCAAAGGACTTAGGTTCTTTGTGAAATTATAACTGAATGAAGCCTGCTATTTGGTACAGATATTTCTCTCAAATGTACACAGAGGATGCCAAAAAATGTATACATATTTTCAGGAAAAAGCAGTATAAAAATTACAATACTCAGGCAGCACCTGTGATTCAGTGGATAGGGTACCGGCCCCATATACCGAGGGTGGTGGGTTCAAACCCTGCCCCGGCCAAACTACAACAAAAAATAGCCAGGCGTGGCGGGCGCCTGTAGTCCCAGTTACTCGGGAGGCTGAGGCAAAAGAATTGCCTAAGCCCAGGAGTTGGAGGTTGCTGTGAGCTGTAATGCCACAGCACTCTACCAGGGCAACATAGTGAGACTCTGTCTAAATAAAAAAAGAATTATAATAGTCAATATGTACCGATAACTTTTATTATCTTGTATATTGTATCTTATAACTCTTAGAATTGCAGAAGTCAAATATAACATGAATGTTGCAATTTTAATACCATTTTTTCCTTTCCTAAAATGTGCATACTTTTTTTGGCACCTTCTCTGTGTGTGTCTGTGTGTATATATATACACACACATATACATATACACACAATAAATACACACACACAAAATTAAAAAATTCCCAGCCAGATTTTCATCTGAGGTACAACTTCTTAAAATGAATTCCAGGCAGGTTAAAATTAGGGACTTCTTTGTGGACTGTGCATAATGTTGGCAAAATTCTTTTTTAGAATTTACCTTATTTAATTCACACCTTTACTAGTACGGTTGACGCACCATATATCATGGTGTACATTTCCCAAGTCTGCTAGCAGTCCCTAGCATCCCTTGGCTTATAGACACATCACTCCAATCTCTACCTTCATCTCCGTATTTTCTTCTTTCCTTCTCTTCACTTATGAGGACACTTGCCTTTGGATTTAGAGCTCACCCTAATTCAAGAAGACCTTCTCTTGAGATTCTTAATTACACCCACAAAGATTATTTTTCCCAAATAAGGTTACATTCATAGGTGCTAAGTGGACATACCTTTGAAGGGGCTACCATTCAACCTACTACAGTCCCCCGACCCCTAAAATCCACATCTATTCCACATGCAAAATATATTCAGCCCATCCTAACATCCCCAAAAGTCTTAACCCCTTGCAGCATCAGCTCTAAAGTCCCAAATCTTAGCTTCTAAATCATCTTTGTCAGGTGCAGGTGAGACTCCAGGTGTGACTCTGCGTGTGTTCCATTTGGGGGCAAATTTCCTCTCTATCTGTGGACCTGGAAACTATAAGATAAATTATCTTTATCTTTGTTTCCAAAGTGCAATGGTGGGACGGGCACAAAATATACACCTGCATTCCAACAGGAGAAACTAGAAGGGATGAAGAGGTCACTGACTCTAAGCAAGTACTAAACCAGCATGCAAATTCTATTAGGTTTCAAGGGCTGGGAATAATCTTCTATGACTCTCAGCTCATTAATACATTTAGTCCTACAGTGACTCAGTGAGGTTACCACCACCATATTATGGATAAAGAATCAAAGCTGCATAACTCACCAAGGGTTACATAGCCGATAAGCTCTAGGGTCATCACTGTAGTCTCTAGGAAAAGTAAAGTTCTATTCCTGTTACCCCTGGTTTAAAAGTGAGGAAATGGCTGAGCACAATGGCTCATGCCTATAACCCCTAACACTTTGGATGGCCAAGGTAGGAGGTTGCTTGAATCCAGGAGTTCAAGACCATCCTGGACAACACAGCAAGACTCCATCTCTATAAAAAATTTTTAAATTAGCAGGGTGGCCTCGGCGCCTGTAGCTCAAACGGCTAAGGTGCCAGCCACATACACCAGACCTGGCAGGTTTGAATCCAGCCCTGGCCTGCCAAACAACAACAACTACTACAACAACAAAAATAGCCAGGCATTGTGGCAGGCACCTGTAGTCCCAGCTACTTGGGAGGCTGACGCAGGAGAATCGCTTGAGCCCAGGAGTTGGAAGTTCCTGTGAGCTGTGTTACCACAGCACTCTACCCAGGGGGACAGCTTGAGGCTATGTCTCAAAAAAAAAAAAAAAAACAGAAAAAGAAAAAAAAGAAAATTAGCAGGGTGTGATGGTGCATGCTAGTAGTTTCAGCTACTCAGGAGTCTGAGGAGAACGGATCACTTCAGCCAGGAGTTCCAGACTATAGTGAGATGATTGCTCCTCTACACTCCAGCCTGGGCAACACAACAAGACCCCATCTCTTTTGAAAAAATAACATTTTCAAAAAAATGAGGGAACTAAAGCTCAGAGAGGTTAATCAAACTATACAAGGTCACATAGCCAGTGAGTGGCATTGCAGAGACCCAAACCCAGGTCAGTCTCTCTCTCTACCCAAATGCCAATCCATTCTTTCCACCAAAACCATGGGTATCTCCCCTCTGCATGGACACCCCCTACCTGAGAAGGGAGGCATTTGTTTGGATCTGCTGCTTTCCCCGTGCAGCCTCAGAGAAACAACGGAACTGCCTCATTTCTCTTTCCAGAAAGTACTAAATAGAAGCATCCCACTTACCTACTTCATTCTGAAAATAAATTAGCTCGTCTCTCTTCCGCTTACTAAAAACACTGTGGACTTTTGCAAGTTAAAATGCAAAAATAAAAGAAGGAAAATGGTGCCATCGGGGCCTCTGGCTTCCTTGGCTTATAGACACATCACTCCAATCTCCACTTCCATCTCCATATTTTCTTCTTGGAGAAGAAAAGCCAGCCTTGGGGAAAGCCAGCCCTTTTTTTTTGTTTGTTTGTTTGTTTGTTTGTTTAAGTGGATCTGTGCATTCCAGATTGGGCCTGGGGAAGGGGCCAGTGCTGTCCAAACATCTGTAGTCCACCAAGTACCAGACTGACCCCAGTCAGTGTCAGCAGAGCCATGACTCCTGAGCGAGTGTCTGTTTGGGGGTGTCCATGGTTTGGGGGAAAGAAGGGTTGTTGGGAGAACTGGACCTGTGGGACCTCTTCTGGGCCTTTAGTGTCCTTATCTGAAAAATGGAGGCATTCGCTTATCATTTGACAATGTTACCAAATGTTACCATGTGCCACATCTGGACTGGGCACTGAAACTCAGATGTGGAAATAAGCCTCTTCCCTCTTGGAGCTGACATCATGGTGGGCATTGAGGTAGCAAGGACCCTTAACTTTTTTTTTGAGACAGAGTCTGTCTGTGTTACTTAGGCTGGAGTACAGTGCCATCATCACAGCTCACTGAAGCTTTGAACTCCTGGGCTCAACCAATCCTCCTGCCTCAGCCTCCTGAGTAGCTATGACCACAGGAGCATCCCACCACATCCTACTTTTTTTTTTTTTTTTTTTTTTCCATAAAGACAGAGTCTAACTCTCTCACCCAGGCTGGAATGCAGGGGCGTGATTATAGCTCACTGCAGCCTTGAATTCCTGGCCTCAGGCAATCCCCCTGCGGCCTCCCAAAGTCCTGGGGTTATAGGTGTGAGCTGGACCCTTAATGTTATTTTTTTTACATTTTCTTCTTCCAAATGCTCTGGGTGCTCAAGCACTTCACTTGTCACCTCTGATTGTGTGATATTAAGTATTTGAGTAATGGAGGCCCCAGACCCCACTTCATCTCCCCAACTTTCCACTTCCAGCTACACCAACCTCCTGGCTACTTCTGAAACTCAGCAAGTTCCTCTCGACCTCAGGGCTCTGCACTTGCTGTTCCTGCTGCCTGGACTGTTTCTCCCCTGATCCACCCATGCATCACTCCCTCCTGTCATTCTGCTGGCACCTTCCTTTGTCACCCCCAGCAAGAGGCCTTCCTTGAGTATCTAAAGTACCTGACTCCTCCCTCCTCTTCATTCTTTAGGCCACCACACTTGTGTCCCCATGAGAAATTATCTTGGTCATTTACCAGCTGTGCAACCTTAGGCAGGTGACTTAACCTCTCTGAGCTTTGGTTTCCTCATGTATAAATTAGTTCTAGTCATTGTACCTCTTAGGGGTGAAGGTAGAGAAATTATTACAAGTCAAGTGCTTAGAACAGTCCCTGGGACTTTGTATTACTGAGATGTTTGATATGATTATTTCTATTGTTATTTTTTACCATGATTCACTGTATATATGGCCTGCCTCCCTTAACTAGAACATTATCAGGGAGCATCCATATTACAGGCTTTCAAAGCCATGAGGCAGTTCCTCCACCCCTGAAGAGATGGCGTTCATGCATCTGCTTTCTTCAAGAGCAGATAAGCATCTAGAAATGTTGTGTGCCCCAGTCCTCCCCGGGAGCAAATGGGAGACATGTAGGCTAAGTCAGGAATCTTTAAGTTGGAACAAGAGGTGTAGGCTCTAGCAGAAATTTCTTTCCCCTCTGATTTATAGACCCTTTTTCGCCCAAGGGAGAAGCTTCTTTCCCCCAGACCAGAACCTGGGAGGGTGGGACATAGGGTTCATGTCATCTGTACATTTGTAAAACCCTCAGAGTCCTAACAGATTATAAGATGAGAAGGGGCCCTATAATTCTAGTACTTTAGGAAGCCAAATAGGAGGATCGCTTGATCCAGGAGTTCCAGACCAGCCTGAGCAAGAGCAAAACCCAATCTCTACTAAAAATAGAGAAATTAGCTCGGTGTGGTGGTGGGCATCTGTAGTCCCAAATACTCAGGAGGCTGAGGCAGGAAGCTTGAGCCCAGGCATCTGAGGTTGCAGTGAGCTATGATTACGCCACTGCATTCTAGCTTAAGCAACAGAGTGAGATGCTATCTCAAAAATAAAAGAAAGAATAGGCTCGGCACCCATGGCTCAGTGGTTACAGCACGAGCCAGGCTGGCGGGTTTGAGTCCTGCCCAGCCAGCTAAAACAACAATGGCAACTGCAACAAGAAAATAGCTGGGTATTGTGGGCGCCTGTAGTCCCAACTACGCAGGAGGCTGAGGCAAGAGAAATCACTTAAGCCCAAGAGTTCGCGGTTGCTGTGAGCTGTGACACCACGGCATTCTACCAAGGGTGACATAATAAGATTCTGTCTCAAAAAAAAAGAATAAAGACCTGTGAATGGGCAAGGAAAGGTCTTTATATCTGTGCAAGAATCAAATGGCCCCTTCGCGATGCCAGGTGCTAGAGAGATTTGGGACACGCCTTCTCTGTGACCAAGTTGTACCCTTGAATGTTAGAATCTTAGGCAGGACCCAGAAATGTTGCTGCCCTGGTCCCCTAACTCAGTTGTGGGTTCTTGCTTTCCTCAGAGAGACCCAGGGCTCTGGAGTGCCCATGTCGGGCCCCAACCTGTCAACTACCCGGCCAATCCAACAGGACCTGGGCCGCCATGACCCACCCCTGGCCGAGGACATTGACAACATGAAGAACAACAAGCTGGCCACCGCAGAGTCAGCCAGTCCACACGATAGCCTCAGCCACTCCCGCCTGCCCCAGAGCCCAGCCAAGATGGGGAACAGCACGGACCCTGGCCCCATGCCAGTCCTCCCCACCATGGCCACCAACCCCCAGAACACTGCTGCCAGCCGCCGGACACCCAACAACCCGGGGAACCCGTCCAACCCTGCCCCCCCTAAGACCCCTGAGAACAGCCTTATCGTCACCAACCCCAGCAGCACCCAGACCAACTCAGCTAAGACTGCCAGGAAACCCGACCACACCACGGTGGACATCCCCCCAGCCTGCCCACCCCCACTCAACCACACCGTCGTCCAAGGTGAGACCCTCTACCCTCGCACATCTCTGACAGGGGATCAAGCTTCCCTGGGCCAGGCTTCCTCAGCTCTGTCCCCAGAGGCTCTTCTGAGTGACCTGGAAAATGGGTACAGACATAGATGCTACCCCACAGTACTGTGGGAGGATTCAAGGGGATAATATGTGTATAATGCCTGGCACACAGACATGCTCATAGGGTCAGTGATCTTTCCTGAATTCTTCATTCTCGTAGGGAAGCCAGGAGGCCACCATATTTGAGGAGCAATGGCTTCCTCTGATGGAAATTTGGTGGGTCAGGTAATTTTAAGAAGGAAAGAAGGAAGAGAGAGAGGGTGGGTGGGAGGGAAGGAAGAAAGGAAGGAAAGGAGGGGTATAAAATTAGCAGGGTGTTGTGGTGTGCACCTGTAGTCCCAGCTACTTGGGAGGCTGAGACAGGAGGATTGGTCGAGTCCAGCAGTTCAAGTTTACAGTGAGCTATGATCGTGCCACTACATTTCAGCCTGGGCAAGACTTTTATCACTTAAAAACAAACAAACAAACAAAACTATCTTTAAAAAAAAAAAAAGTATAAAAGACAGATAATGAACTTTAATAATATATTGTATTTTGCCCCAAATTCTATTTATCCAAAATGTTATACGTGTACATCTAATGAATATTTTTAAGATTGTTAACAAGATATTTTATGTTCTTTTTCTTGAAATTTGGCATTTGTTTTATACTTACAGCACATCCATTTGATTGGCCACATTTCAGATGTCCAGTAACCACATAGGGCCAGTGGCTGCCATGTTGGACAGAATAGGTTTAGACTTCTGAGGGATTGGCAGGTTTGGCCCCTGTGAAATCAGGATCAGAGGAGCACTGAGGAATTTAAAGTTGAACCACTGAGCCAATTATTTTCTAAGATTATAATAGCAGCTCAGTTGCTGTAGGGTCAGTTCTGTGCAAAAGATTTCCATGGGTTTGCTCAATAAGTCCTTACCACACTCCTAAGAGATTGATCTTGTCACTGTGCCCATTTTACAAATGAAGAAACTGAGGTTCAGAGAGACTCAGCCTGCCCACGCACATAGAACTAGACTAAACTATAGAACTGGTGCTCCAGAGGCTGAGGTCTCCTTACCCCAGTCAGGAAAGGGCAACTACTGAGGGGAAACCCTGCAGTTCATGGGAAAGCTCAGTATTTCCATCTGTAAAGTGGGTCTACTGGCATTCTCCCCACCTGCCTCCAAGTGACAGTACAAAGGTCAAACAGGATAGGGGCAGGTCTATGATCATATCCCATGAGGGACCCACCAGACTCAAAGTTATGGAGTGGTTGAGAGCAGGCACTCTGGGGCCAGGCTTCCCAGGTTCAAATCCCAACTTTGCCACTTGTGGCTTTGTGACCTTAAACAAGTCACTTCATTTCTCTGTGCCTCAATTTCCTTGTCTATAAAATGAAGAATATAAAAGTACCAACCTCATAGGGTCATGTAAGGATTCAATGGCATGATATGATGCCTGATACACCGTAGGCACTTTATAAATGTCAGCTGCCTGCCCTGGGAGTGCACAGGCGCCCAAAGACTTGTGGGAAATCATGGAGGGAGCCCTATGTTGGTTCTTGTCCCAACAGTGAACAAAAACGCCAACCCAGACCCACTGCCAAAAAAAGAGGAAGAGAAGAAGGAGGAGGAGGAAGATGACCCCGGGGAAGACGGCCCTAAGCCCATGCCCCCCTACAGCTCCATGTTTATCCTGTCCACGACCAACCCGTGAGTACGGCCCGCGGCAGGGGCAGGGGAGCCTGGGTCCCCACCAGGGTGGCGGAAGTCAGGCCACACAGAGGGTAATGGGGGAAAGCTGTCTGTCTCCAAGACCACCATCAGTCCAGGGGACCTTTGAACCAATTAAAAAATGATACTCCTTTCTTAAGTCACATAAGATGGGACTTCGTCATAATATACTGATTTTGTTGGAAGAGACCCTTTCTTGCCATCAGCTAGAAAATCATTGTCATAAATAAGCAAGACTGCACTGTGATGTGCCCCTTAGAAATTAATTGCCTCATGTAGTATACAACCTGCACAACTGTGCATGGCAGCCTTGGGCCTTGAGCACTATATTCCGAACTTCTGCTCTGCCAAGGTTTGGATTCTGGGCAGATGTTCTCTGAGTTCCATGACCTTCTGTCTTGGCATCTTTAAGAAGGATAGGTTATATAGTGGAGAAATTTATCACATGAATGCCAGAGATTGTTTTAGGATTGCATTTTTCGAAAGGGTATATCTTAAAACCCTGATCCTTCTAAATGCTTCTTGACAAAGAAAAATCA
This sequence comes from Loris lydekkerianus, assembly GCA_963574355.1. NCBI lineage: Eukaryota > Metazoa > Chordata > Mammalia > Primates > Lorisidae > Loris > Loris lydekkerianus. The sequence continues at coordinate 49,221 of CAUYPK010029437.1, forward strand.
TGTCAAATCAAGTAGGGGAAAACTGCTTTCTATAATCTGCCTCTTGGAGACTTACCATAAACACTTTTTTATTTACTTGATTTCCCTGTTTTACTAAAGAAATACTTATGTGGTACTTACTCAGGGCCAGGCACTGTTCTGAGTGCTTTAAATATGTTTTTTTAATTCTATTGTAATAGTCATATACGGTTGGTACTATGCTTCATTTGCCAAATGAAGAAACTGAGATCCAGAGAGGTGAAGTCACCTGCCCAAGGTCACAGAGCAGATGAATGGAACAGGTGGAGTTTGAGCCCAGACAAGCTGACTCTAACAAGCTGTTCTTAACCCCTCAACTCTGCTGCCATTCATATGACCTTATGCCCTATTTATTATTAGCTCCACTTAAGAGGTTAAGTATTATCCCATTTGGCACATTAAAGGCTCTGACAAGGCTTGCAACTTATAATTTCAGCAACTAACTTTCTGGAGCCCCTATCATGTGCCAGGAATTTATTAATTCTTTCAGTTCTCACAATCCTGTTAGGTAAGCACTATTATTATGGCCATTTTACAAATGAGGCACAGAGGAATAAGTAACTTGCCCAAGGTCGCACAGCTAATTTAAAAACAAAATAAGAGGCTCCGTGCCTGTGACTCAAGCGGCTAAGCACCAGACCCATACACCAGAGCTGGCGGGTTCAAATCCAGCCTGGGCCTGCCAAACAACAATGACAACTGCAACCAAAAAATAGCCGGGCATTGTGGCAGACACCTGTGATTCCAGCCACTTGGGAGGCTGAGGCAAGAGAATTGTTTAAGCCCAGGAGTTGGAGGTTGCTGTGATCTGTGATGCCACAGCACTACCCAGGGCAACAGCTTGAAGCTCAGTCTCAAAAAAAATAAAATAAAATAAAACAAAATAAGAAAGAAAGAAAGAAACCTGCTTAACCAATAGATTCCCAATTTTGTTTAACACTAGGACATTTTATGCATGAAAAACCTTTTACTCGCCTACCGAATCAAGGGCTTGGGGATCAAGATGTTCCACGATGGCTATTTGGGAGTGATAGGAACTTTGATAAATCAAACATATGAATGTCTTCCATAGCCACTGTCCCCCACTGTCTTCTTGGGATCCCAGAACCCAGAGAGGGCCTCTAGCTGAGTAGTTTAATAGTCAGTTGGGTCTCGAGCCTTAGGAGTTGGAGATCTCAGGTAGTGGTAGGTGACATGAAGAAATTATAGCAGAAAGAAGTTTGTGAGCCTGTGGTCTGAGTGGACCTCTGCATGCCCACCTGTCTCCAACAGCCTTCGCCGCCTGTGCCATTACATCCTGAACCTGCGCTACTTTGAGATGTGCATCCTCATGGTCATTGCCATGAGCAGCATCGCCCTGGCCGCCGAGGACCCTGTGCAGCCCAACGCACCACGGAACAATGTGAGTCTCACTGAGCACATCCCTTCATAGCCTGGCTCCTCTGTCATGGACCACTTTTTCATACATCCAGAAGGCTCATTGCTAGGATCAAAGGGATATTGGGGGCACTCCAAGGCATAGCCCCCATAGCTGCTGGTTGGGAGGGGAAACTGATTCCTTAGAAACTCTCTTGAGCACAAGATATTGCTTGACAAGGCCGTGGCTATGTGAGCCCGGTAGAGAGGAGGTGGCCCTAAGTAGCTGGGACTAAAAATTGCCAGACTCCCTAATGGGGGCATGAGACTGGCAGGATGTGGATGTGCCCTGCATGGAATGGGAGGGACCTAATAAAACACTGTGGCTCCCAGGAAAGTAATTTTTTTTCTTAGTGTGGCAGTCAATGTATTAATTGAGCCCCTGCTGTGTTCCAGGCACTCGGCATGCAGTACCTCACTTAACCCTCACAAAATCCCTCCCAGATATTCCTGTTTGACCAGTGAGGAAACTGAGGCTCAGGGCGGGATGTGAGTGGATAGTATGTGACCTGTCCAGGGTCACACAGCAGAATTCCAAGAATGTGTCCCACACACAGCTCCCACTGTCTGCATTTATTGAGCACCTACTGTGTGCCAGGGCTATGTGAGTATCACCCCCATTACTCCTGCCAAGCAGGAATGAGTGCATGATCATGGTTCATACAGGGAAATCAAAGCACCAACAGTCAAGGGCGCACCTCATCCATCCATCTGTGAGCCAGCAGGCAGAGGCCTGACCCCAGGGCCTAGCAGAGGCTAGACTGGTGATGCCTATTTCCCCAGCTCCCTCCTGCCATTGCTCCCTGCCAGCCCATAGCCAGAGGTGCAGTTTCTGCTGGTCAGAGGCTCCGTCACCCCAGCTAAGTAGGTTAAGACTCTGGCGACACTAACCATATCCATCAAGCCCGCCTGCAGCTTACCATGCGCTTTCACTTCCTTCTCAGGCTCCCTCGGGACTGATGAGGGAGATGGAAGGAAATAATTAGAACAAAATTCATACCAGTGCGGACCTCACAGCTGCCCCACTTATTCCCTGCAACCTGGTTTCCCCCAGAGGCCTTGGGGAGCCAGGCCTGGGGAGGCCGTGTCCCAAGAAGCATCAGGAACCCCCCACCCACACCCCCGGCAACTACAGGAGGAAAAAGAAAGAAGCTTTGTCTCTGACAGGAAGGACATAGGCATGGGTGGCCCAAGTGGCCTTGCAGCTCCCAGGGTTGAAGGGAATCAGAGCAGGCCTCAGACCAGCTGCCATGGAGCGTTTGCAAGGTGTCAGCTCCCTGGGGCCCCTCCCTAATTTATCTTTGTAAGGATACTGTGGCCTCTTACTGCTCACACCATGTATCCACCATCCAGGACAGAAAGTGCCCCTGATGGCATGGGCTCCCCAGTTCCTCCACCACCCCTCCACTGCCTGCCTTCTTTCTAGAATTGAGATTCTCAACCTGGGACAATGTCTGGAGACATTTTTGGTTATCACGACAAGAGAAGGAAGGTGCTCCTGGCATCCAGTGTGTGGAGGCCAGAGATGCTGCTCAATGCCCTGCCTTGCCCAAGATGGCACCCCCCACAGAGAGTGATCCAGCCCCAAATGACAGTAGCACTAAGCAGACAAACCCTAACTTAGAGGTAACCAGGGCCCCAACTTCTAGAATTTGAGTTTCTCAGCTTTTCTCATTTTCCCGCACGCACGTGATTTTTATTGTTGTTTGTTTTTGAGACTGGGTCTCGCTCTGTTGCCCAGGCCAGAGTGCAATGGCACAATCATGGCTCACTGTAGCCTCAAACTCCTGGCCTCAAGTGATCCTCCTGCCTCAGCCTCCCAAAGTGCTAGGATTATAGGCAGGCATGAGCCACCACACTTGGCCATATTCATAAACATACAACTTATTTTTGTTCCTTTGTAACATTGAATAAATGGGATACTTCTATGCCTTGCTTTTGCCACCTAGTGTTTTATCTGCCCTGAAATAAGCACATGTTGTTGCAGGTATCAGTGGACGTTCTTTATCACGCTGTTTAATATTCACTACATGGCATGGTTTATTTATCCATCTTCCTGTTGATAGACATTTGGATTGTTCCCAGGTTTGAAAACTGTCCCTGTGCCCCACCTCCCAACATGTTTCCTGGTATCCCTGGACAAGAATTTCTCTAGGGTATAAAACTAGAAATTGAGTTTCCAGATCATAGAATTTGACCCGGCTTGGTGGTTCACACTTGTAATCCTAGCACTCTGGGAGGCCGAGACTGACAGATTACCTGAGCTCAGGAGTTGGAGACCAGCCTGAGCAAGAGTGAGACCCCTCTACTAAAAAAATAGGAAAAACTAAGGCAAGAGGATAGCTTGAGCCCAAGAGTTTGAGGTTGCTGTGAGCTATGATGGCACCACAGCACTCTACCCAGGGTGAAAGAGTGAGACTCTGTCTCAAAAAAACAAAAATAACACACCAACAAAAACAGATCATCGAATTCGCAAGTAGTCAGCTTCAGTCAATACAACCAGAACGGCTGTCAGAATGCCAAAAAATACAGTGATACTTGTACTGGTAGCACTGGGGGTCTCTGCTCCACATCCTTGTCAATACTTGGTGCTATTGGCTCTTTCACTTGGCCGATCCAGTTGGTGTGGAGATTCTACCAGGGCTTTGCTTTACATTTGATGAATGAGACAAGGACCTTTTCAGATTGGACTTAGCAACAGGAAATGCCATTTGTAAAAAGATCAAAAGAGATCTAGATATTACAGATGATTGGACCTAGTTTATTGGTCTTTTTGATTTCCACTTGCAGGATTTATCACGGTGTCTGGAATTTGATTCATCTGACCTCCCATCCCCTGGCCTGCCCTTCCCCAAATTCCATTCCTTCCCTTTTTCCATCCTTCCTCCCATTCAGTCCTTTAGTAAGTATTTAATGAGCAACTACTACATACCAGCTGCTGAGCTAGCCATGGAGGATTAAGAGGGTATGAGGTGGACCCTGCCCTTCCAGAGCCCACAAAGAACCAGGCTCTTGGCTGTGCTGCCTCCATGCATTCATGTGACAAACATGTTTTCAGCACTTACTATATGCCTCACCCTGTATTATAAGCTGCAGTTGCCATAGTGACAGACAAACATCCCTCTCCTTGTGGAGCTGACATTAGCATAGGGGAGATGAGCAATGAGATTAGTAGTAACTCTAAGAAACACTTTGTCAGGAGTGATAAGTTCCTAGGGGTGAAGAGGATCTCAAGCACCAGGAGGTGAAACTTGAAACAGGTAGCCAGAGAAGGCCTCACTAGGAACACAATACTGGAGCCAAGTCACAGAGTAGGGGGGGATACATCAGATGGAATCTGGGGGAGAGCATTGCAGGTGGAGGGCACAGTTTGTGCAAAGGCCCTGAGGTAAGAACATCCAGAGTAGTGAGAGGAAGTGAGCAAGGGGGTATGTGGGAGGAGGTGAGGGCATGGTAGTGACCAGTCAGATCGTGCAGGACCTTAAGGGATGCAGGGAAGATTGTGGCTTTTACACCAAATGAGGTGAGAGCCACAGAGAGTTATGAGCAGAGAAGGGACATGCCTGACTCAGGTGGTTGCAGGCACCCTCTGGTTGTCAGGATCAGTTATTACCAGCCCTTGTTGGCTTCAGCCTACTTACCTCCAGCCAGTCATTGTGCCTGGGTGACACCAGAGGCCTGCTCCTATGTGTCCTGGGGAGGGGCCAGGCCAAAAGACATTGCTCATTCAAGCAGAAACATGGGCCTGGCCCCGAGTGAGGCAGTAGGGAGGGAGAGAGAGACTCTATGGACCCTGGCCCAGAGCATGGCCATGGGACAGGAAGAAAGGCAGCAGCACAAGCTTAGCCCTAGTGTTTAGGTAGGAGAAACCACATGGAAACTATTTCTTGCCTAGGAAGCTCAGCAGGGCAAGGCACTGGGGGATCAGACCCAAGACACAGAGGGATATAGTCATACCCGACTTCCCTGAGGCCACCTCTAGTGCACGTAGAACTTGGGACATATTTTGAAAGGTCCTTCCTGTTGGTAAATGAACTGTCCACGTAGAGTGAGTTGGTTAGGATTTGCTGCCATCTGCTGGAAAATTTCCTTCACAATATACAAATCTGCTTTATGAGAGAAGATAGAAGGGGCCCTTGTGTAGTGCACACCCTGCCCAACCGAAAGTAGCAGCTGTGTTTTCTCCTCTGAGTGGAGACCTTCTCTTTGGTGACTTTGCTGACGGGTAGCACACCCCAGTGGACTACTGTTAGTCTTACTGGGGTTATGCTGGAACAAGCCAGTGATACACTGCTCCCTTGCTTTTATCCCCTGCAGGTGCTGCGATATTTTGACTACGTTTTTACAGGCGTCTTTACCTTTGAGATGGTGATCAAGGTGAGTGCAGAGAGAGCTGGAGCTCCAGGGTATTCTGAACCCCTGAGAATGCAGCCCTGGTTCTGGTGGCCCACACTGACGATTAGAAATGCCCGGTGTGTTGGAGGAGCAGTAAGGAGGCTGTGTGGCTGGAAGTAATGAGGGAGGAGCAGGAAGGTGAGAGCAGGGACGTGAAGGGGGCAGATTGTGCAGGGAGGACTTTTATCTTTTACTTTGAGTAAGGTGGGAGCTGTGGAGTGTTCTAAGCAGAGGAAGGACCTAACGCAGGTGTCCATAGGTACCCTTGGGCAGATATGGGGAGGACAAGTGTTTGCCCTGGTCCCAGTGGGCAAGGATGGGGCAGAACCAGGCAATGACAGGTGACAGTGGAAGAGGTGAGAAGTGGACAGATGATTGGGAGATTTGGAAGGCAGAACCAGCAATGTTTGCTGACGGACTTGAGACAGAGTTGTCAAGGAAAACTCCAAGGTTTAGACCTAAGAACCAGCAAGTCAGAGCTGCCTTCTATTAGGTGGGGAGGACCCGCCTCTCCCTACTCCTACCCTGAGTCCTCTGGCCACTGACCATCCCTGCAGGATGAGGTGGTCCCTGGGGCTCTCTCCACCACTCCCCCACTTCCTCTCATGCTGCTCCTCCCCCAGAGGCTGTAAGGGTGAGTACCACACCCCAGGGCAGAGGTAAAGGGTCTAAGTACCCTCTTTGTCCCCTTACAGATGATTGACCTGGGGCTCGTCCTGCATCAGGGTGCCTACTTCCGTGACCTCTGGAACATTCTCGACTTCATAGTGGTCAGTGGGGCCTTGGTGGCCTTTGCCTTCACGTAAGTATCCTCATGAGGCATCTGCTTGCCTCTGTACCCCTTACCCCCAGCCTGGGGCCACCCATTGGATCAGGGGATATGTTCTTGGAGTGTTGAAATAGGGAATGTGGATTCTGGGGATAGTGGGAGGCACCAGCATGCCACCAGGAAGAGCTGTGGTTGGCTTCTTGCATGACATCCACCATGGAGGAACAGGAAGAAGGGACCCCCACCTTCTACCTCCTCACACAGCAACAGGCCTCAGCCACGTCACCAACCTCTTGCTGTGCTGCTTTCTGTAGACTAGACTCACCAGGACATTTCATCCCCTTCTGCTCTACAGGTGCTACCCAACCTGCTGTGTCTTTGGGGAGCCCCTAAAAAGACAATCAGAAAATGAATGTGCATGAGAATTTCACCCCACCCTGTGCCTGAAGGTCCCATAGTTATAGACTTGGTGACTCCCTTTATATGTCTTTCACTTCTCCTGGCAGTCCCAGGACACTCTGCCCTCTGAAAGGCATCATTATGCAGCTCCAAGATGGTGCCCTAGTGGTAGACAGACTATTCCAAGATGGTGCCCAAGGGCTGGGCAGCCATTCCTAGATGGCATTTGAATGCTGGGCATCCATTTCAAGATGGTACCCTAGGGCTTAGTAACCATTCCAAGATGGTATTTCAGTTCTGTGCAGCCATTCAAAGATGGCTCCAAGTTCTGGGAGGTCATTCCAAGATGGCTTCTGAGTTCTGAGCGGCCATTCCAAGATGGCTCCCAAGTAACCATTCCAAGGGCTGTGCCCTCTACCTGCAATGTCTCAGTGGCCATTCCAAGATGGTGCCCTAGTTCTAAGTAGTCATTCCATCATGGCCTCTTGAATTCTGGGCATCCATTTCAAGATGGTACCCTAGGGCTTAGTAATCATTCTAAGATGGTATTTTAGTTCTGGGCAGCCATTCCAAGGTGGTCCCCAAGTTCTGGGAAGCCATTCCAAAATGGCCTCTGTGTTCTGGGAGATCATTTCAAGATGGCTTCCTAGTTCTGAATGGCCATTACAAGATGGCCTCTGAGCTCTGGGCAGCCATACCAGCGGCCCCAAGTTCTAGGAAGCCATTCCAAGATGGCTTCCTATCTCTAAATGGCCACTTCAAGATGGCCTCCAAGTTCTGGGTGGCCATTCCAAGATGGCCCCAAGTTCTAGGTGCATTTCAATATGGCACCCAAAGGCTGAGTAGCCATTAGCCCTTAGATCCCTGATACACCTAGCCAACTTAGCAGTATATTCCTCAAGTTGCAGACATTTGGATCAAGTTAAAAATACCTAATAAGTGCCTACTTCAGAAACAAATCTTGGGGACCCTGGATGTGTCTATCATGGTGGATCATTCCCTGAAAGGCAGGTTTTGAAGGGTTCCTGACCCATAGTAAGAAATCAGGTGCCTTTATTCAAGACGTTCTTCTCAGCAAATCTTGAATAATCTGCCTGACCAAATAATGAGAGCCCAGTTTGTCAAAGGAAGGCCAGAACAGTGGCCCACTTCCAACAGAAGGGCTAAAGTAGGCCATGCTCAGATTCTTCTCTGGGAACACAATGAGGTCAAGTTGCGTTAGAAGAACAGGAAATCTCCAGAGTTTCTGTTTGCCTCAGAGCTGGAAGAGATGTGTCATGAAGGTTGGGAGGTGGATTTTATTTCTTTATCTCTCACTGTCTCCTCCTCTTTCTGTCTTCTCTCTTCTTGAAATGTACCCTCCCTCCTTTTCTTCTCTTTCTCCTTCTCTCTTTCCCCACTTCCTTCCCTCTCCTTAAAGTATTTGAGTATTTACTTGGCAATTAGAGTGATGAAACAAATTGTTAAAAAAAAAAAAAAAAAAAGGGAGGGAGGAAAAGAAAGAAAAACCAATGAATCAACTATTTAGAATATTATATTTTATATGGCTAGTATAGAACATGAATAATTTTAATAAAATGCTAAATACAAAATAATTAGGCTTGGAGCCCAAAGCTCAGCGGTTAGGGCGCCAACCACATACACTAAGGCTGGTGGGTTCAAACCTGACCTGGGCCTGCCAAACAACAATGACAAGTACAGCCAAAAAATAGCCAGGTGTTGTGATGGGAGCCTGTAGTCCCAGCTACTTGGGAGGCTGAGGCAAGAGAATTGCTTAAGCCCAAGGATTTGAGGTTGCTGTGAGCTGTGAATTCATAGCACTCTATTGAGGGCGATATAGTGAGACTCTATCTCAAAAAATAAAATTAAAATAAAATAAAATACATTTAAAAAATAATAATCATAAGGTTTGACTGTAGACCAAGCATGGTGACTCGTACCTATAACCCTAGCACTTTGGGAGGCCAAGGCAGGAGGATCACTTGAGGTCAGGAGTTGATGACCAGCCTGACAAGATTCCATCTCTATTAAAAATAGAAAAATCTGTCCAGGTGTGGTGGTGTGCCTATAATTCCAGCTACTTGGAGGGCTAAGACAGGAGGATCACCTGAGCCCAGGAGTGTGAGGTTGCATTGAGCTATGATGGCATCCCTGCACTCTATCCAAGGCATCCATTCTATAAATGAATGAGCAAATAAATAAATTAAATGCATGGCAAAGGAGGGGAGGGTGCCAAAAAGAAGACAAAGAGTCCATGTTCTTAACATATAACAAGCAGTTACAAATCAGTAAGCAGCACTGCACCTCAACAAATAAATGGGCCAAGGATAACCACAGAAATTTCATAGGATGCTGACATCTAATAAAAATGGGGTTGGGGGAGAATCAACCTCATTGGAATTCAGAGAAATGTAAAACAAAACTAAGATAAAATTTATTTCTATCAAGTTGGCACTGGTCTTTTAATTAAAAAAAAAAAAAAAAAGATATTTGGACAGTACACAGTTTATATGAGAATGTAATGAAATACGCCTTTCTCTCCCTCTATCGCCTATTTATGCCAATCCTTTAAGATGTTGGATGGGCACCATTCTAGGTACTGAGAAAATTTAAATTCCAGGGTATGGTGGTTCAAACTTGTAGTAGTTCTACTACTTAGGAGGCTGAGGGAGGAGGATAGCTTGAGCCCAGGAGTTTGGGACCACCCTGGGTGACATAGGGAAACTCTGTCTCAAAAAAAGAAAAAAGAAAAGAAATAAAAATTCTTTTTAATTCTGAAAAGCCAAAACATTTTACCACCCTCAGCCTGGAGTGAATCTGTCTCCTGTTGTAATAACCTACGTGCTTCTCCACCCCTCTCTGTCTCTCCCTCCTTCCCTCTCTCACTCTTGTTTTTTCCTCTTTCTCTCGCTCCTTTTTCCTCTCTTCCCTCTCTCTCTCTCTCTCTCTAAGTCCTCTCTCTTTCCCCCTCCACCATCCCCACCCTCACTGGCCCTGGGTGATTTGAACACCACCTGAGCTAGGGTCATGAAGAAGGCCAACTTTCTGCCATCAGTGTGTGGCATCAGGGGACCTGCTCTGCACTGTATTTGATTTGGGGGGGGGGGGGGTTCTTCATGTCTTCAGATGCTGGCAGAGCCCAGGGCAAAGGAGAGCAATCTCAGGCAGGCACCCCTCCATCTTTTCTCAAGCCGATTTGGACAAGGTCTGCTCAACAGTTTCAGAGTCTCCCAGGGCTCAGAGGACCAGGGCCAGGGGAGGAGTGGCTATGACTGTCAGTCACATCCACCTGTACACACACAGTGCCCTTTGTCAGCTGTGCCCTTGGTGATGGATTTTGCCCTCTGTAGGTCCTCCCGCTGGCCATCCCTGGATGTGACACAGCATAAGTGGTACCAGTCCCATTCAGCTTACCATTGGCACCTTACTCCCAGACCTCTGTCAGAGCTGACTCACTTTAATACTGAGAGTGTGGCTATGCTGCTGGCCTGCCCACCTCCATTTCCCAAGTTGATCCCCACAATTTAGGAACAGGGTAACCTTCAAAGGACCCAGGAACAAAACCTGTCAGCCATTGAGTTTCTGCTGTGATGAGCCATCATTTACCATATACTCTGTTCTTTGGAGTTACAGTTAACCTCATCTCTAAGCAAATCTAATCTGCAGAAATAAAAACTCAGAATATTTTTCTACCAGAGATCAATTATCAGAATGATCCTGTGTTAGAAAAGAGTCGGCCATGGGGAGTTAGTTGATTTGGGGTTTAGACTTTTGAGTTTTCTTTTTAAATACCATGTTATACAAGGGCATTCAAAATTAGCCTACAACTCCCAGGAATTCAGCAGCCTATTTGTAGAGTTGAGCTTTAAAAACTGTCCTCATAAAGTCAGTCAGTACAGGCTACCCTGTAGCCTCGGAAACCCCTGCTTTGAATGTTTTGTATATTTTTTTTTAATTACTATGCAAGGAAAGGGTCAAGACAAATTTCAAGCCATCCTGTGAACTCCAGCAGGCTCATAGATCTCACGGGAATTGGGACATGTGGGATTTTGCCAATGGGATCCTTGCAAATGTCTGGGACTCTCATGGGTTTTTGGAAGAGCTGATGGCCATGGGCTTTATAGTGAGGACCTTTATATGATAGCCAAAAGGATGGGTGAGGAGACCCCACCCCCTACCACACTCTCCCCAGGGTAGGGCTACAGGCCCAGTACAGCTGGCAGGCACCTTGATCAAGCCACTCCTGCATACTCAAGAGCCAGACTACCAGAAAAACAGAGAAAGAGCCCTTAAGCTGCTACTTTTTTCCCAAGAAAAGTTTCAGAATCCTTCCCCCAGCTGCAGGTTTGTGGCCTCTTTTGCCTGAGCTCTCTTACCCTATGAAGACTGCTTACTGTCTTTCTTTGTGATCACTCGGATGTGATAACATCATCAGAAGACATAGGGGATGGTCTGAGGGTCTCAGTCTGAGTGCTAAACCCCTAGGTCCTTTGCTTTTTTCTTTTCTGATCTTTTAACTTGTTTTATCTGTCCTGTGTGCCCATTTCCTTATAGACAAGGCTAAGAACCCCAACAAGTGTCATTAACCTTATTGGTTTAGAAGAAGGTCCCCCAAGTCTGTCTGGTTTCTCTCTAGACATGGAAGTTCTTTAGCCTTTCTGTGCCTCAGTTTTTTACATAAATTAGAGAAACTTAACTCGATAATAATAAAAACAACAGCCTCCTTTTATTTTATCTTCGCAAAAACAGCAGGGGTGGTGGTGCTATTATTATCCTATTTTAAGGTAGGGAAACTGAGGCTCAGAGGGACTGTGGGGGGAAGTGTGTCTAGCAAGATCACTACAGTTGGGTTCAACCACCAGAGTGAGGGTAGCTGCTTAACGTGGAGGTTCACAGTCAGCAGAAGGAGACTTGGCAGCACCTGTGCTCCTTAAGACCAGGGAATGAAGACCCAGCAGAAGGGAGGAGGGGAAAGGAGCATAAGATTTTTCCCTTTCTTGTTGAAAAGAATCTTGCTGTTTTGGCCTTTGTGGGTCAAAGCAAGGATTCTACCCTTGTGTTGTGATTGTGGCCCATCTCCGACATAGGAAAACTATTCCTGCGGTTTCCCCAAGGAATGTGTTAAAGCTTTCCCGAAAGTTTTTACCCCTCCCACACCTTTCCCAGTTATCTCTGTGTGAGTGTGTCCTGCTCCATCCACTGACTGTATCCCATGTTCCTGTGACAACCATTAATGCACATTTCATGAACCATCACACATGGTATCACACTCTGTGCCCACGCATCGGGGCAGCCAACTGACATTTCTCAGTAGCTGGCGGATCATGAGCCTGCCCTCACTGCCAAGAGTCCATCTGATGCAGCTCCTTCTCCCCCAAGGCAAGACCACAGGCCAGCACAGCTGCCAGAGCACCTTGATCAAGCTGCTCCTGCATGCTCAGGAGCCAAGCTGTCAGGAAGCCAAAGAAGGAGGCTTCACGCCACTGCTTTTTTATCCTCATCTTCAAAACAGCCCCTGCCCCCAGAAGGAAGCATTTTTCTTGTGTGTGATGAAATGGAAAGAAGGTCAGAGTCCAAAATATGCACACCTGGGTTTGAATCTCAGTCTGCCACATCCTAACTATGTGCCCTTGGGCAAGTCACTGTCCTCTGAACCTCAGCTTCCTCATGTGGAAAATGGGCATAATGGTGCCATCTTCCCACAGGGAAAGGCAGTGACATTCAGAAGATTGCCATATTATACCTAAAATTAGCAGACTGGTGAAAATCACTATCATTAAAAGTTCCTTTGATCATCCATAAAGCATCTGAGAGTGATGGCTGGCGCCTATAGTCCCAGCTACTGGGGAGGCTGAGGCAGGAAATATGAGGCTGAAGTAGGCTATTAATATAATCACACCACGGCACTGCAGCCTGGGTGACAGAGTAAGATTCCATCTCTAAAAATAATAATACTACTACTGCACTTGGCTTGTAAAGTCTTAAAAATATATAAATAAATAAAAGAATAAAAATAATAAAAAAAAATTTTAAAGATCATCCATAAAGGATAAATCTACACAATTCTATGTCTACAATAATTCCTAGGTTCACTGAACTTTGAGAACCACCAAGATAGGCTACAAGAAAAGAGAATAAAGGATGATGAGATATTTGAAATATTTATAGGCATTTAAATCATTCTGTATTTTTTTTATTTTTTTATTTTTTATTTATTTGAGACAGAGCCTCAAGCTGTCGCCCTGGGTAGAGTGCTGTGGCATCACAGCTCACAGCAACCTCCAACTCCTGGGCTCAAGTGAGTCTCCTGTCTCTGCCTCCCAAGTAGCTGGGACTATAGGCGCCTACCACAATGCCCGGCTATTTTTTTATTTTATTTTTTTTTTTGGTTGAAGCCATCATTGTTGTTTGGCGGTCCGGGCTGGATCCAAACCCGCCAGCTCAGGTGTATGTGGCTGGCGCCTTAGCCACTTGAACCATAGGCACTGAGCCTCTGTACTTTTTTTTTTAATCACTAGCTTCCAAAGTGGCAGTGCGCAATGAGCTAGTGGGATCTGCTTGGCGGTAGGATTTCTGCATCCTGACAGCAGTCTATAGTCTGTCTAACCTGGATCTTCAGTCACTGTTGCAACTCACTGTTGCCTTAGTGAGACCATGCCTGACTCCAAAGATGAATCACAAAAGACTCTTGCCAGATTGAGAGCTTTCTCCAAGCCCACATTTGCTCAGAAGACGCTTTAGAGCTGCCTCTAATTCTATCCCTAGTCAGAACTCTGCTGATCCCTCCTTTGTAACTTAAAAAGAACAAAGCCAAGGTCATGACTACTATTTATCAGGCATCAGGTTCCCACTGGCCTGTTTTGCAGATGAGGATAATTAGAGGCACATTCAGTATTTAAACCCAGGTCCCCACAACTTCGAAGCTTGTAACCTTTAAGACATTCCAAAACTTCCCATCACCCGAATCTCTGGAGAAAAGGGAATAGTGTCTCCAGCTCTTGGCAGTGACTTTCGATGGCAATTTTACCTTTGGTAATTGACAACTTTCCAGCTGCCCTGCTACTTAGAAATTTGACTTTCTTACATGGTGTTGGGCAGTTCCAGGGGGCTTGCTAAGGGTGGGTCAGTTGGGGTGGGGGGGCTTCCAGATGGAAGGATAGACACTGGTTGGCCTGGGCTGCCTTGCTGGTGCCCGGGTGGGGACAGGGGAGTGCTCAGGTGTGCGTGTGTACGTGTGTGTTCTGTGTTCTCTCTTCTGAGGCCACTTACGATCTGTCTCTCCCTCCGATGCCACCTCACCAGGAGCAGTACACGGTAAAGTCTCTCTCTCTCTCTGTCTTTGTCTCTCTCTCTCTCGCATTCCGTCTCTCGTAATCCATGCCCTGGTGCAGCTGCGTTCATCCTGGGCCTGTTTCCGTGGCCTTGTGTCCTTGCTGCCATCCTGTCGCTTGGAGTGACCAGAACCCGCTCCCTGGAGAGGAATTCTAAGGAGTCTTGGCCACTGCCCCAGCCATGACCCACCAGTTCTTGCAAAGAACAGAAAAGGCCATGGGCAGCCTCCCAGGGGCCACTTTCCATAGGGTAGGCGAGCTGAGTGGGACACGAAAGTCTCCACCCTCCCAGGAGGGAGAAGCTTTGAAAAACTCCAAACTGCTGGGAACTGGACTCTGAAAACAGGAAGTAACTGCTGCCCCGAGGGTCATCTACCTTCAGCAAAGTGGTTGGCAAATCTGGTTTGCTATGAGAGCATCTGAAAACTCTCCTTGGTACCTCAATAAATACAATTGTGTCTTAGTCTCTCCAGAAAGAGTGATACCTTTTGGAAGACAGAGCCCTGAAATTGGCCATGGAATCATTTTCAGTTCAGCAGATGCCCATGGAGATGTGTTCCCAAATGTCATCCCTATGACACATCAAGATTTTAGCCAGTTCCATATGCAACCTGGATGTCCAGTTGCCTGACGTTTTTTCCTACCAGCACAGTATTGTAAACTTAACTTTAGTTTTCAAGGGAAATTTTATATTTTACTTTACATCTAGGATTGCTAACCTTAGGTAGAACTGCAGGAGCAAAGTGCACCTAAGAGGCAAGGAAACCTTATTGTTGTACCTGAGCTGGGTTCTTTGTTAAAAGGGACATCAGTGAGCATGAGGGGTGTTAAAGCCCCAGCAGCCTCCACCTGATGCCTCCTCACTGACAAAAGAATGTCCGAAAGGTGCCTGGAAAAGAGAGAACTGTTTCCTGGTATGATCCAGTGATTTAATTTGGTGTCCCTGTTCAGCCTAAAATTATTGTGGTGACTATCTCAATGTGTGTCTCACGTTTGAGTGGGCACCGCCTTGAGATAATAATGATGACATTGCTTTAAAAAAGGAAAAATATACATGCTTAGACTACTGAATGCCAGAGCATGTCTCTACCTAGTGGGCTAAAATACAATTCTCTCCTTTGTGCCCTAAAAAAAAAAAAAAGCACCTGAGTTAAAGGAACCCTTAATAAGCAAACAGTATGAAGAACGATGTTTTTGCACCTGGATACTCAGACACATCCCGTTGGGGGTCTCTGGGGCAGCTTTGCCTGTGACCTGGGAGGGATATATTTGCCAGCTGACCTAAGCGGACCGTTCCTGTGTGTCCTGAGGCCACACACCAGGTGCAGGCTAGGGGCGGGGAAAGAACCAAGAATAAAGGAAACTAAACAAATCAAGAATAAATCGCAGTGTGAGCCCCTGAGGAGTTTAATCTGGATGTTGAAGAAAGAAACAAACATTAACTCCAAGACAGCAAGACAGAGTCCAGGGGAGCCGGTCGGGGGACTTGTAACGTGGGCTTTGAGGTCTGCCTTGTTTTGTGAATGAAGAACAAGAGGAAGGATGTTTCTAGCAGTGCAAACAGTCTGTGCAAAAGCACCCAGAGGCAAAAGAGTGTGGCTGGGCTCGGGGTGTATAGCAACAAACGGGAATGCAAATGGTAAAGGCGAGTTGGGCTAGATTTCAAGAGCCTGGAATGCTGTGTCAAGAAGTTTGCACTTGGTGGCGCCCATAGCTCAGTGGGTGGAGTGCCGGCCACATGCCCTGAGGCTGGTGGGTTCAAACCTGGCCTTGGGCCAGCAAGAATCAACAATGACAACTACAACAAAATAAAAACAGCCGGGCATTGTGGCAGGCACCTGTAGTTCCAGCTACTTGGGAGGCTGAGGCAAGAGAATCTCTTGAACCCAAGAGTTTGAGGTTGCTGTGAGCTGTGATGCCACAGCACTCTACCAAGGGCGACATATTGAGACTCTGTCTCAAAAAAAAAAAAAGGAAAAAGGAAAGAAGAAGACCCTTGCACTTGCTCTCCTAGGAATCCAAATGGTCCAAAAGGGTTCTGAGCAAGATAGTGACATGGCCTTTGGCTTTGGCCATTGTGTGTGAGAAAGATGAAAGGGAGAGATGGGGAGGGGAGACAGCTGGAGATGGGTGATGGGGTCCAGCCTAAAGTGATGGTGAAGATGGCAGATGTTGAGGAAGGTGACCCACTGCGTATGGAGGTGGAAGGCAGGCAGTTGAGTGTGACTCGGGGCACGTTCAGTGTTGGGCAATGGGGCAAAAGGCAAGCACTGTAACCACAAGCTCTCTTGGTGCTCCTACCCCATGTCCTCCTCCCGGGGGCTCTGAATCATGGGCAGCCAAGAATATCATGGCATCCCCATTCTGCCTCACTAAGCTCAGGCCCAAGAGACCTTAGACTGAACCTCTCTGGCAAAGATGGGCTCAGAGACAATGAGGTGAAAACCATGGCAGTGGTTACATCAGCATCTGAAAGAACTAGCACCTAGTATTTCCTCTCTCACGGGGCTCAGGGAACCTGGTGTGGGAAGACGGGGGAACTGGTATAAGGACCACTTTAAGCATTTTCCTGAATCCCATTGGAAGGGGGAGAGAAATCTCATTTTTTAAGAGCCTACCAAGACCACTTTTAAAGACAGACACATGGACAGCCAACTCCCTTGTGCCAGGTCTCAGGGCCACCCCATGCAGCTGCTCAGGCCTAGCCAGGTGGCAGCGGGCCTTCAGCAAAGCCTGAGGATCAGAACCACAAAAAGCCATCTGCTCCCTGGCTTCCAGGCCCAAACATAGCGGATAAACTAGACCTTCACCAGGAAGGGCAGGGCTGTGCCAGCCTCACCCAACCCCAGACTCCTAGGACTGGGAAGGTGGGTCATGAGGATCTACAGATCACCCCCACCCAGCCTGACCTCTCCTTCCTCTCTTCTGAACGTCCCTCCACAGTGGCAATAGCAAAGGAAAGGACATCAACACAATTAAATCCCTCCGAGTCCTCCGGGTGCTACGACCTCTTAAAACCATCAAGCGGTTGCCAAAGCTCAAGGTGAGACTGGGAGATTGGGGGTGATGGCAGCAGAGGGAGGGAGGGACCCTGTCAGGGTTTTCAATGTATAGTTGAGCAGGTTGTACACTGCTCAAGGACACCACATTGAGCAATTGAAGGAGGTGCTGATGATATTATATCCATTATATATGAATATAGTATTATTACAGCTTTCCAACAGATGGCAGCAAAGCAAATTGACCTAATAAAAGCTGTATATTATGATAATTTTTCATTAGATGAAATGTCTTGAGGTCAGGATCCCTTTTCCTAATTCACAGGAAGGCATCATATGGGTCAGAAAAAAGGAGGGGGCCATAACCATGAATGGGAACTGGGAACTAGTTTTCTTATTCCACATAACCTTTGACTTTTCATCTGCCTGTTCTAAGTTCTAGTATCTTCCATTCCAAAATAGAGTAAACCAACATTTCCCAAAGCCTTGTCACTCAAGAAAATTTTAAAAGAAATAAAACTTAGTCATTCAGTTTTCTTGAGCACCTCAATTTGTGCTTCATCTGAGGGCCAGCTGTATTATCTCTTAGGTAATACTTGTATGTTTTTTTAAGTCATTTTATTTTTTACATAAGTGAGTTTATTTTAAAAAGAAATACTGGCCTGTCATGGTGGCTCACTTCCATAATACCAGCACTTTGAGAGGTTAAGGCAAGAGGATCGCTTGAGACCAGGAGTTCAAGACAGCCTGGCAATGTATGGAGACCTCATCCCTACAAAAAAGTAGAAAAATTAACCAGGCCTGGTGGCACACACCTGTAGTCTCAGCAACTCAGGAGACTGAGGTAGAAGGATTGTGTGAGCCCATGAGTTTGAGTTTGCAGTGAGCTGTGATGACACCATTGTACTCTAACCTGAGTGACAGAGTGACCCTGTCTCAAATATAGATATATAAAGAAATGCTATGACAACTTTCTTGAGTTGGAAAACCAAAACCCACTGTTAATAGAAAGTAAAACTAATTTTCTCTCTGTTTAAAGAAAAAGATACTGTTAAAATCTACTCAAATATGGTTGCTGCCAAAGGCTTTGATTATGGACACGTGCTCTTTCTTGGTTTAAAAGGGAAAGTATCCAGCTGGGCACAGAGGTGCATACCTGATATCCTAGCTGTCTGGGAGCCCGAGGTGGGTAGATTGCTCAAGGTCAGGAGTTTGAGACCAGCCTGAGCAAGAGTGAGACCCCATCTTCAGTAAAAATAGAAAAATTAGCCAGGCATGGTAGTGCCCACCTGTAGGCTCAGCTACTTGGGAGGCTGAGGCAAGAGGATTACTTGATTCCAAGAGTTTGAGGTTGCAGTGAGCTATGACACCAGGTCACTTTAGCCTGGATGACAGAGTAAGACTTTGTCTCAAAAAAAAAAAAAAATCACGGAAAGTACCAGTGGTAGGTGTTAGCAACTAAGTATGACTTTCCCCTTTGCTCAAAAGAATGAAACAGAATTGGAGAGGAAGAGTAACTTTGTTAACTTGCTATGCAGCGTTGGGTTCTTGTATCTCTGATAGCCCACTTTTAGAAATATTGATAAAATATTTTGTTATGAAAAAAGAAATGTGGCTGTCCTCTGGTAATGAAAGCTTAGGATGAAATATGTGGAATTCCAGCAGTATCCAGTTCAATGTTTCATTTCTGTTTTCTGTCACAACCTTTGAAAGTCCCATGAAAGCTATGTGCCCTCTCTTTCTGGAGGAAACTGACAAAGTTTGCCTGTAATTCCTGTAGATTCAGCAGTCCTTAAGGCCCCCACTTGTGGTTAGGACCCCCTGCATTTAGGAGCAGAATGGAAGTCATCCAAAAAGCCCAGGGAAGGTCCAGGAAACCCAGGCAGTGGCCCAAGGTCAGAACTGCAATGGAATTGAGGGGGAGGGGGTGTTTCAGACTGGGACCCCTGCTTTCTCAGGGGGAGAATCCCATCTTACCCAAGGCTGAGGCACATGGAGTCATCTCTCAGATCCAGAGAGCCCCCAGCTGCTCAGTGGGCAAAAGGGAAAAAACTACAACTCCAGCTAATTAAACAGGAGGCCAAGAGTCATGTAAGGAAGGGACACAGAATTAACAGGAATGACCTCCCCGATGAGGATCTTCCCTCTTGCGCTGAAGAACTGTGTGCTTACCATATTTTTCTATGTATAATGCACACCCATGTTTTGGGTCTACATTTTTTGAGGGGGGGACTTTCTTTTCTTTTCTTTTCTTTTTTTTTTTTGTCCGGGGCTGGGTTGAACCCACCACCTCCCCTATAGGGGGCCGGCACCCTACCCCTTTGAGCCACAGGCACCGCCCATCATTTTAATTTTTTTATTGAGAAAGAGTCTCACTTTGTCACCCTCAGTAGAGTGCTATAGCATCTTAGCTCATAGCAACCTCAAACTCTTGGGCTCAAGTGATTCTCTTGCCTCAGCCTCCTGAGTATCTGGGACTACAGGTACCTGCCATGACACCCAGCTATTTTATTTTGTTTAGCAGGCCTGGACCAGGTTCAAACCCACCAGCCGCGGAGCATGTGGCTGACACCGTAACCACTGAGCTATGGGCACCCAGCCTTATTTTAATTTTTTAATTCAAATTTTTACTTGTTTATATTTAGGTAGTTTTTGTATTATAACGGATTTTTTTTTTTTTTTTTTTTTTTGCAGTTTTTGGCCAGGGCTGGGTTTGAACTCACCACCTCTGGCACATAGGGCCCATATCCTACTCCTTGAGCCACAGGCGCCGCCCATTATAAAGGAATTTTAACATTTTTTTAACATGTTAAGGTATATGAAATTTTATGTAACAAATAATTACAATACACAGAACATCATACCTGTAATCCTAGCACTCTGGGACCTGAGTCGGATGGATTGTCTGAGCTCACGAGTTTGAGACCAGCTTGAGCAAGAGCAAGACCCTGTCTCTGGAAATAACTGGGTGTTGTGGCAGACACCTGTAGTCTCAGCCACTAGGGAGGCTGAGGCAAGTGAATCGCTTGAGCCCAGGAGTTGGAGGTTCCTGTGAGCTGTGATGCCAGGACACTCTACCGACAAAATTAAACTTTGTCTCAAAACAAACAAACAAAAAAAGACACAAGAACAAATACTAGGTATAAGAAATTTTATGTACTAGTAATAAATAGTACTGCTACCCATGTGCAATGGGCATCCTTATTTTTCCCTCAAAAACTTGGACAAAAAAAGTGAGCATCGTACATGACAAAATGCAGTAATTTGCAAAGGTTCAGAGAAGTGACTGTTTTCCCCAGGCATTGAGGTTTCAGATGCACAGGAGACCAGGAGTGAGTCTAGCCCCAACACTTACACCTCAGAGCAAGGAGACCTTCCCTGGGTGACTGGGCTGATAACTTTGTCTGTAAAATGGGAATGATAATGAAAATACTCTGTTATTTGGGGGACTGCTGGAGGCAGAAGGCTGGGCGGGCCCCACCCCCTCATTCTCACTCTGAACCTCACCCACAGGCCGTGTTTGACTGTGTAGTGAACTCACTCAAAAACGTCTTCAACATCCTCATCGTCTACATGCTGTTCATGTTCATCTTTGCTGTGGTGGCCGTTCAGCTCTTCAAGGGGAAGTTCTTCCACTGCACTGATGAATCCAAGGAGTTTGAAAAGGATTGTCGGTGGGTCTTGACCTCCCTGGATATTTCCACTGGGACCGGCAGGTGGGAGGGGAAGGGTGACGAGAGGCTTGGGCTTGAAGACTGGAGTGTTGGGCCTTGGAAGTGACTCAATTGCAACCAATTTGGACCTGGAGAAGAAAGAAAACCAGTTTTGGAATTTGAGTCACTGCCCAGTGCTGCAGGATGAGTCACAGCTGGTTGCTTAACCTTTCAGTTGCCACCGTTGTCACATGAGGGATATTAATACACATTCATGGTTCCTTATTTAAAACCTTTACGTTGCAGATGGGTTTCAAACTGCAGAATATTTCGAGATTTTAGAAAAGTTGTGCAGTGTGTGTCCCACAAGGGACACAGCACGCCCAGATTTGCCTAAGGCAGTGCACTACACAAACAGGATACTTCTGCCGGGAGATATGTAACTACTTGTAGCAAATAGGATAAATAATAGAGAGTCTTACATCAAATAAGATCAGGTATTATTGCCAAATAAATTAGGTCAGGGACCCACAAACTTTTTATGTCAAGGAAATACGTTTGGCTTTGCAGGCAGCACAATCTCTATTGTTATTGCACATAAGCAGCCACAGACAATAGGTAAAAAATCAGCATGGCGGTGCCCCAATAAAATTTAATTCTGAAAACTAAACTTTGAATTTTCATATAGTTTTTACTGTCATGAAAGCATTCTTTTGATTTGTTTTCAACCATTTACAAATGTAAAAACTGATCTTAGATTGTGGGCCAAACAGAAGCAGTCAGTGGTTATGTTCACAATAAGAGGTGGCTTGGGCATGGTGGTCCACATCTGTAATCCCAGCACTTTGGGAGACCCGGTGGAATGATTGCTTGAGGCCAGGAGTTTAGGGTGACAGAGCAAGACCCTGTCAAAAAAGTAAGGAACAAAAAGGAAGGAGAAAAAAGAAAAGAAAAACAGTCAATAGTTAAGATTTGCTCTTCTGGCCTTAACTTGCCAACCCCTGTATTTGGTGGGAAATGTTCGGTTCTCAGAGATTTCTGGATTTTGGAATTATGGACTTTAGATCTCTGGTCTCCTTTATCATAGGATCAGCCTCACAGTGGAAGGTTATGAAAGTGCTAAGCCTTTAACTCAGCCTTTAAAATTGCCTTTCTTGCTAGTATAATTTGTTCTTATGCAGCAAATGGTAACTTTGCTGTTATTTTGGTGACTATTTCTTTTTTTTTTTTTCTTTTTTTCTTTTTTTGAGACAGAGTGTCAAGCTGTCGCCCTCAGTAGAGTGGCGTTACAGTTCACAGGAACATCAAACTCTTGGGCTTAAGCAAATCTCTTGCCTCAGACTCCCAAGTAGCTGGGACTATAGGTGCCCACCACAATGCCTAGCTATTTTTTGGTTGTAGTTGTCATTGTTTGGCAGCTCCAGGGTATGTGGCTACCACCTAGCTGCTGAGCTATAAGCGCCAAGCCTAGTGGCTATTTCTTAAAATTAGAAGAATCCCTGAGGGCCAGGTATGGTGGCTCACACCTGTAATCCTGGCACTCTGGGGGTGGTGCCTGTGGCTCAAAGGGATAGGGCACCAGTCCCAAATGCTGGAGGTGGTGGGTTCAAACCCAGCCTCGGCCAAAAACCACAAAAAAAAAAAAAAAAAAAATTCTAGCACTCTGGGAGGATAAGATGGTAGGATTGCTTGAGGCCAGGAATTCAAGACCCAGCCTAAGCAAAAGTGAGACCCTGTCTCTACAGAAAATAGAAAAATTAGCTGCTCATGGTGGCACATACCTGTAGTTCCAGCTATTCGGGAGGCTGAAGCAATAGGAAAGCTTAAGCCCAGGAGTTTGAGGTAGCAGTGAGTTGTGATGACACCACTAGCTGTAGCCTAGATGACAGAGTGAGACTGTCTTAAAAACAAATAAACATAAAATGACAACAACAATAAAGGATCCCTGTTGTTTAGGGTGGAGTGTGGGGCCAGCCCTTGTTTCCTGCTATGAAAAGGAGCAGCTGCCGCCTTCCTGGGCCAAGTGATCCTAGTAATGTCCCCTGTGTCTCTCTCCCCTGTTCCTAATCTCACACACACATATACACACAAACCTGGGTCTCTCACCCAATACCGGACTCTGAGTCAGCTCTCCCACTGGGTACAGGGCTGTGGCATCTGCCACGGCTTCATGTCCAGGTGTGTGCGCACATAATCCCCCATGAAGCACAGGAAGAAATAGGTGTCCCTGCTTCTCGACCTAAGGGATGCCACACAGGTGGTGGTCCCCTCTTCTTCCTCCTACTGTCTCTGGTAGCCAAAAGCTAGTGCTCAGAGTACCCCCTTTCCCCTTCACTAATGCGCCCCACTCTCTGTGGCAGTGGCAAGTACCTCCTCTATGAGAAAAATGAGGTGAAGGCGCGGGATCGGGAGTGGAAAAAGTACGAGTTCCATTACGACAACGTGCTGTGGGCTCTGCTGACCCTCTTCACCGTGTCCACAGGAGAAGGCTGGCCACAGTAAGTGGGGGCTGGAGAGCTCCAGAGGAGGAGCCCCTGGGAGTAGGAGAATAAAGTGTCTGAGAGCCCAGGAATGAGAACGAACGGGAGGTGCACAGCGGCTCACTCCTGTAATCCCAGCACTTTGGAAGGCCAAAGTAGGAGGATCGCTGAGGCTGGAAGCTCATGGCCAGCCTGGGGGTACATAGCAAGACCCTGTGTTTACGAAAAATAAAAACGAAAACATTAGCTGGCATGGTGGCATGGGTCTATAGTCCCAGCTACTTGGGAGGCTAAGGAGAAAGGATCTCTCAAGCCCAAATGTTTGAGGCTGCGGTGAGCTGTGATCATGCCACTGCACTTCAGCCGGGTGACAGGGTGAAATCCTGTCTTCACAGTGAAAGATGGTTTCATTACTGAGGTTTTCAGTGCCCCCCCTTAATTTGCATCCACAGCAGATGCCTCCCTCTCCTCCCCCTATTCTTAGTCCTTTTCCCAGAGGTACTTACTGGAAATGCCAGGTTAAGGGCGTGGTGGGTTGCAGCATTTGCTTGGCATCCTCACCGCCTTTCCTCTCTCATCAAGCACACTCACCTGAACCTGCTTCCTAGTCCACCCACACACACATCCAGTGTCCATACATGGATACTACTGGTAACTACTTGGAATTCTACTACATGGTAACCGTTTTGAATTCTAGTGCTAGCCCACAAGGTACCTTTGAACAAATTTTTTTAAAAACACTCCTTCCTCAACAGGCTTTACTTCCATCTATCAGAAAATCACCGCAGTACACTTAAGTGACTTTGTTCAAATAAGACACTTAATGGCCACCTGCCAAAAAATTGTCATCGTGGATGCACGAATCAATCATGTCTACCATATGAAGGTGCCACTTCAGACACAGAGCCCTTTAGCAGTGCACAACCTGTGCAACTGTACAGAGCTGCTGTGCACATCCCCATTGTACTTCCTTACCACCCACCTGTGCTTAAATACCCATCCACACACACACACACACACTGCCCCCATTAGCCCCTACTCACTCCTGTCCTTCACTATAAATCTGGCTTCAGATCCCAACTTGGCCACTTTTAAAGGAGTGTAATCTTCAGCACATTCCTCTAAACTGCTGAGCCTCAGTTTCCTTGCGTGCAAAACGGAGCCAGTAATCACCTCCCTGAGATGGTTGCTGGAGTGGAGGGTAGTGAAATGCTGAACATGATTTTTGGCACAAAGTAAACCTTCCATGCATGGCACTAGAAATAACTGATGTAGTTGTCAACCTATCAAAGAACAGTAACTACTTTGAATTCTTTTCCATTTCCACTTAATATGTCCCTCCAATCCCCCTCCCCCCATCCTACTTTCACCCTATCCCCACCCCCTCATCACTTTCGGGACCCCTCTTCTTTCCTTCCTACCCCCATTCCTCACAGGGTCCTCAAGCACTCGGTGGATGCCACCTTTGAGAACCAGGGCCCCAGCCCTGGGTACCGCATGGAGATGTCTATTTTCTACGTTGTCTACTTTGTGGTGTTCCCCTTCTTCTTCGTCAATATATTTGTGGCCTTGATCATCATCACCTTCCAGGAACAGGGGGACAAGATGATGGAGGAATACAGCCTGGAGAAAAATGAGGTGCCACTTCCCAATTCCATCTGTCACATAAAAACTGAACTGACACCTCAGCCAGGCACAGTGGCTCACACCTGTCATCCTTGCACTCTGGGGAGCCAGGGCAGGTGGATTGCTTGAACTCAGGTGTTAGAGACCAGCCTGAGCCAGAGTGAGACCCTGTCTCTACTAAAACTAGAAAAATTAGCAGTGTGTTATGGCAGGTGCCTATAGTCCCAGCTACTCCAGAAGCTGAAGCAAGAAGGTAACTTAAACCTGAAAGTGTGAAGTTGCTGTGAGCTAAGACACTATGGCACTCTACTCAGAGTGACAGGGTGAGACTGTGTCTAAATAAATAAATAAAATAAAAACTGACACCTCTCCCTCCCTCCCTCCCCACCCCCACCCCCCACACACACACAACCTACCACTACCACCAAGGAATCAGCTTCTGGGGCATCTGGGGAGCGGACAACAGCAGCCTCAAAACAGAATCCAGGCTCAGCACCTGTAGCTCAGTGGCTAGGGCACCAACCACATACACCAGAGCAGGCAGGTTTGAATCCAGCCCAGGCCCGCCAAACAACAATGACAACTACAACCAAAAAATAGCCAGGCATTGTGGGGGTCACCTGTAGTCCCAGCTACTTGGGAGGCTGAGGCAAGAGAATCGCTTAAGCCCAAGAATTTGAGGTTGCTGTGAGCTGTGATGCCACAGCACTCTACCCAGGGGTGACAGATTGAGGCTCTGTCTCAAAAAAAATAAATAAACAGAATCCAGTCTTCTGGGAAGAGCTTCAGGGGATTCTAGGGGAAAACACA
The DNA here is from genome assembly GCA_963574355.1 of Loris lydekkerianus. NCBI lineage: Eukaryota > Metazoa > Chordata > Mammalia > Primates > Lorisidae > Loris > Loris lydekkerianus. The sequence continues at coordinate 75,117 of CAUYPK010029437.1, forward strand.
TTGGACAGTGCATGTTTTAGTCAGTGTACACTAGGTATGCTGAGTAACAAGCAAACCCAGCATCTCAATGCCAGATACCCACAAAGGGCCTTATTTTTCACCATACTGCATGTCTGAATCAACTGTGGCTCTTTTCCACATCATCTGTCTTCTGGCTCACAACTGGTAGAACAGCCTCCCTGTAAGATGCTTCAGATCCAAAAGAGAGCAAAGCAAATGATGAGGCTTAAGGCTCGTGCCTATTAGCCAAAGCAAGTCACACATCCTCATCACTTTGGGGACCCCTCTTAAGGACACAGAGCCCTTAAGCATCTGTTGAGAGAGGAAAGCCATCACGAATGAGGGAAGGGGCTCGGCGCCTGTGTCTCAAGCAGCTAAGGTGCCAGCCACATATGCCTGAGCTGGTGGGTTCAAATCCAGCCCGGGCCTGCCAAACAACAATGTCAGCTGCAACTAAAAAATAGCCAGGCATTGTGGCGGGAGCCTGTAGTCCCAGCAACTTGGGAGGCAGAGGCAGGAGACACACTTGAGCCCAGGAGTTGGAGGTTGCTGTGAACTGTGACGCCACGGCACTCTACCCAGGACGACAGCTTGAGGCTCTGTCTCAAAAAAGAAAAAAAAAAAGAATGAATAAGGGAAGGGTAATGAATATTTATGAATGAAAATCCAGTCCACCAGTGAGTATGGATGTGACTTTTTGTCTTCTAGCAGCATCCAAGCTCAGTAGAGGACCTAAAATACATCTGTCCTCTGTCCTGTTGACCATTCAGACTAAATAACCACTGTTCTTCTTTTTCTGATCTCTCAAAGAGGAGGAGAGGCAAAGTATTCAGTAAGAAGTTATTATTAGGCTCTGGAGACAATTCTTCCAAGTGAAGTATCACAAGAATGGAAAAGCAAACATCACATGTACTCATTATAAAATTGAAACTAATCGATTAACGTGCACATGTGGAAATAAGACTCATTAAATTCAAATAGGTGTGAAAGGAGTGGAGGGGGTGAGTAAATTTACACCTAACAGGTACAGTGCACACTAACTGAGTGGTAGGCACACTTAAAACTTTGACTCAAATAGTACAAAAGCAATGTATATAACCAAAACATTTGGTCCCTCATGATTTTCTGAAATAACAGAAGTAAAAAATAGAAATAAAGAATAATGGCAGGACATGGTGGTTCCCACCTATAATCCCAAAACTCTGGGAAGCCAAGGCAGGTCGATTGCTTGAGGTCAGGAGTTTGAGACCAGTCTGAGCAAGAGTGAGACTCTATCTCTAGTAAAAATAGAAAACTAGCCAGGCATCACGATGGATGTGTGTAGCCCCAGCTACTCAGGAGGCAGAGGCAAGAGGATCTCTTGAATCCAAGAGTTTGAGGTTGCTGTGAGCTATGATATCATGGCACTCTACCCAAGGCAACAGAGTGAGACTCTGCCAAAAATAATAATAATAATAATAATAATAATAGTTAGGCTTCAGTTAGATTTGGTACACTTTGTAGCTGTGCTACCTCAGGGAAGTGGCATAACCTCTCTGAGCCCCTGTTTTCCTTACGCGCAAAGTGGGGCTGTTGCTAATACTCACTTTCCACATATGCTAAGAGGATTCCACAAGATAATAGGAGAAATGTCAGTGCAAGGTGTGGTAAATGGTGGCTTCTCTTGTTGAGAGAAGAAAGCCATCATGAATCAGGAGCTTACAGAGCATCCAGGGATTTGAGCAGATGCATTCACGAGCCATGAGTTAGATAGAGGGTACTCAGTGTCCAGCCACCTTTCCCTGCCTCTGCCCCTTACACCACTTGCCTCTCCCGCAGAGAGCCTGCATTGACTTCGCCATCAGTGCCAAGCCACTTACCCGACACATGCCCCAGAACAAGCAGAGCTTCCAGTACCGCATGTGGCAGTTCGTGGTGTCCCCACCTTTTGAGTATACCATCATGGCCATGATTGCCCTCAACACCATCGTGCTTATGATGAAGGTGAGCCTCCCATGCCCACCCCCAGCACTGCTTAACCCCCAGCTCATCCCCATGCCTCCCTTGGTAAAATGAAACCATCTGCAGTTTACCAGACCACATTCTCTGTTGCCCCTGAGCCTTCGTTCCCACTGTTCCTTCCACCTCCCACACAGTTCCCTGGCCAGCTCCTTCTTCCCAGCTGTATCTGTAGAGCGCTTCCTCTAGAAAGCCTTCCCTGATCTCCCAAGACCGCACCAGATGCCCATCTTTGCAAACATTCTAGCATTTACCTCACACGCCACAAGATCAGCATCAGTTTGCACAACAGGGTCCTCACAGGCCAGCCTGTGAGCTCTGGGAGCCAAACAAGTCCTGGCTTGAACAACCCTGAATTCAACTCCTAGAGTTAAGCAAGGACCTGACTTGGAGGGAGCAAGAAACCCTTAAAAAATGTTTGATGAATGAAATCAGGGAAGAAGGCAAAGTAAGAATCTTTTGAGCTTCAAGGCCAGGGAACTTCTTCAGGGTGCAAAGTCAGAGAACCTTCCAGCCTGTGGTTTGGAGACCACAAGTCTGAATTCAAGTCTAGCTCTACCATTTAGCTCACCGTTTAGCCTTGCCGACAAGCAACTTCTTGGGGCCTCAGTTTCCGTGTCAATAAAATAGAAAAGAATGATAGCATTTTCGCCTTACTCCCAACGGGAGGGTGATGAAGGTTGAAACTTCAGAATCACTCAGTATGGGAGGCTGAGGCAGCAGATTGCTTGAGCTCAGGAGTTTGAGACCAGCCTGAGCAAGAGTGAGACCCCATCTCTCCTAAAAATAGAAAAACTGGCCAAGAGTTGTGGCAGGTGCCTATAGTCCCAACAACTCGGGAGGCTGAGGCAAGAGGATGGATTGAGCCCAAGAGTCGGAGGTTGCTGTGAGCTATAATGCCACGATACTCTAACCAAGGCGATAGAGTGACACTCTGTTTCAAAAAAAAAAAAAAAAAAATTCAATAAATCCAGCCATTAATTCTTGAATGGCAAAAAAAGAGAAAAAAGCTGTGCTGTTTTCACCTGAAAACTCTTCTATATAAGTCCTTTTCTTTTACCTTTTCGTTATTATTATTCTGAACAGTCTCAAGCAGACAAGAGATAGGATAGAGGCCAGGCGTGGTGGCTCACACCTGTTATCCTACCACTCTGGGAGGCCAAGGCAGGGGATCACTTGAGACCAGCCTGAACAAGAGCGAGACCCCCATGTCTACAAAAAATAGATTAACCAAGCATGGTGGTGGGTACCTGTCATCCCAGCTATTCAGGAGGCTGAGTCAGGAGGATCACTTGAGCCCAGGAGTTAGAGGCTGCAGTGAGTTATCATGATGCTGCTTCACTCTACCTCAGGTGACAAAGCATAACCCTAATAACATAAGAAGATAGGATAACACTTCCCCAGCTCTAATGCCTGTACTGATCATCAGAGGATCTTGTTAAAATGTGCATTCTGGGCTCAGCACCCATAGCACGGTGGTTACGGTGCCAGCCACATACACCAAGGGTGGCAGGTTCAAACCCGGCCCAGGCCAGCTAAACAACTGCAACAACAACAAAAAATAGCCGGGCATTGTGGCAGGCGCCTGTAGTCCCAACTACATGAGAGGCTGAGGCAAGAGAATCGCTTAAGCCCAAGAGTTCTAGGTTGCTGTGACTGTGACACCACAGCACTCTACTGAGGGCGACATAATGAAACTCTATCTCAAAAAAAAAAAAAAAAAATGCATTCTGGCCCAGCAGGTCTGATACTGGGTCTGGGATTTTGCATTTCTAAACATCATCCCGGAGATACTGATGCTTCTGATGCCTGGACTATACCCTGAATATCCAGGGAATTTCCATTTTCCCATCACCCAGAGTTAATCATTTAGAATAATCAGCTCTTTTTCCTTCATCTTTTTTTTTTTTTTCATTTTTTGAGATGAAATTGATGGAACATAAGATTAACCATCATGAACTGTACACTTCAGTGGTAATTAGCACGTTTGCTATGTTTTGCAACCATTGCCTCTCCCTACTTCCAAAACATTTCCATCACCACAAAAGGAGACCTCATGCCTATAAAGCAATCACTTCCCTTCCCCTACCCCAACCTCTGCCAGCCACCAGTCTGCGCTATTGTCTGTATGGATTTACCTAGTCTGAACATTTCACCTGTTTAAAATGGGAGACAACACAATAGCTGCCTTCACATTCTTCAGTATGCATTTCTGAAAAAACAAGGTAGCTGGGCACAACAGCTCACACCTATAATCCCAGTACTGTAGAAGGCTGAGATGGGAGGATTGCTTGAGGCCAGGAGTTTGGGATCAACCTGAGCAACATAGTAAGACCCCCATTACTACAAAAACAATTTTTAAATTGTATTCCCAGCTGCTTAGGGAGCTGAGGCAGGAGGATCATTTGACCCTACGAGTTCAAGTTGCAATGAGTTATGATGATGTCACTGCACTCCAGCCTGGGCCACAGAGAGAGATCCTGTCTCTAAAAAACAAAAACAGGCTCGGCACCTGTGGCTCAAGTGGCTAAGGCGCCAGCCATATACACCTGAGCTGCAAGGTTCGAATCCAGCCTGGGCCCGCCAAACAACAATGTCAGCTGCAACTAAAAAATAACTGGGCACTGTGGCAGGTGCCTGTAGTCCTGGCTACTTGGGAGGCAGAGGCAGGAGAATCACTTGAGCCCAGGAGTTGGAGGTTGCTATGAGCTGTGACGCTACGGCACTCTACGCAGAGCGACAGTTTGAGGCTCTATCTCAAAAAAATAGAAAGATACCCATCAAGCCAGGCCTTCCCAGGATCTGGTATGCCAAGACAGGACTCAGGAAGGGAATTGTTTTGAAAATGAAGAGAGTATCCTAACCCCTTGAAGAGGCTAACTTTGCTGAGCCCTTCTCTGAACAAACAAGATTGGTCAGTCCTTGCCTGGGGCCAGGGCAGCGACATGTCAGAGTCCTGCCCACAAAGCTGCCTCCCAGTTCCCACCCCCACCAGCTATCCCCCACTACTCTTGCCCTTTTCCTCTTCTAGTTCTACGGGGCCTCAGTTGCTTATGAAAATGCTCTGAGGGTGTTCAACATCGTCTTCACCTCCCTCTTCTCCCTGGAATGTCTACTGAAAGTCATGGCTTTTGGGATTCTGGTAAGTACAGCCTGGGGCTACAACTGTGGGCTGGGGTCACTGGAGGCTGGGAGGTAGTTTCCCCACAGGGCCCTAAGACCCCCCAACCCCAGTGCTGGGATGACATCCTGCCAATGGCCACAACCCCGACTTAGGCATTCTTAGGCCTGCCAGGTAATACCAGTGAGACCCAATGCCTGATTGTTACCCTGCGCCAGGTGCTTGTTTATTCAGATATTCCTGGAAATGATCTGATGGATAGGAATCATTATCATCCATTTTAGAGATAAGGAAACCCTGAGATCAGAGATGCTCAGTCTGTAGTATTCAAATTACAATCCACAGTAAAAGACATTTTATGGCTGGGTGTGGTGGCTCATGCCTATAATCATCCCAGCACCTTGGAAGGCCAAGGGTAGAGGATTGCTTAAGGCTAGGAGTTTGAGAGCAGCCTGATCAAGAGCAAGACCTCATTTCTATTTAAAAAAAAAAAAAATAGAAAAATTAGGTTGGGGTGGTGGCAGGTGCCTGTAGTCCTAGCTACTTGGGAAGCTGAGGCAGGAGGATCACTTGAGCCCAGGAGCTGGAGTTAAGTGAGTTATGGTGATGCTGCTACACTTCAGCCTAGGTGACAGTGTGAGACCCTGCCTCAAATAGATAGAGAAAGAGAGGGAGGGAGAGAGAGAGCTATTGAAGATACATTTTACAGTGACTCCCAGCACGCAGACATGCCAAAACAAAATTTTCACGAAATCATTTTCTACCCTTTCTGCATGCCCTGTACTCTGAAGTTGTCTGTTCTACTCAATTCCATTTCTTTTTCTTTTAAAGGCAGTTTATGACCCACTAACTTGATATTATATCCCACCATGCAGGTGGTCTTAACATTTGAACCCAAACTCCTGGCCTTAAACAGTCCTCTACCTTGGGCTAACTACAAGGCCTATCCTACCCCCCACCCATCCACAAGGATCTGTGGATGTCGGACAAAAACCACAAAATGAGATGTGGAAAAATATCACATCTTTCTTTTTCACCAGCCACTAACTGAGCTTTAGCACTTCCTCCCATCCTGAAGGCAGACGGCAAACCCCTGCAGTAATTAGCATGACCAGTGCCACTGATAAATGTCAGATATTTTCATACTGTTTTCAGGGGTTTCGGATACCTCAAAATGTAGCGTTGGTAATTGCTTCAAAATCCTAATGGTTATTAAAACTACAGCTAGAACTTGTTTAGTGTGTTCATGGAGAAGTGCATTAATTACTGGATCACTGTTTAAAAAAATATTTTGATAGCTGTTATAGCAGACCTCCTTGCAAACCTGGCTATTTTATGCATTGTGTGGATTTACAAGCAGGAGTGGCCAACACACACAAATAGAAGGTGAAGAAGGCCTGGACTAATGGGTCTGGACTTGAAGTGACTGTGTTAAGTGAACTCGGGAAGGTCCCCGATGACTGGCTAAGCCCTCTTCACCACCTGTTTAGTCCATCTCTCTGAAGAGAATGACCTGCAGCTTGTAATTTCAGCTGATGTTTCAGCAAACTGAGTCTTCTCCTTAGCTGATGGAGGTGGTTAAAGGCTTTTAGCACCAGAGAGACCTAAATTCAAATTTTGCCTTGTCCTATACAGACTTTGTTACTTCACCATCCCAAGAGGGACCCATCCTCCGCCTCCCTGAGCAGGGCCCTTGTATGCACCAGATGCTCTCATGTGCCACCTGGAGAGCTGAGGCTAAAACTGGCTGAATAATTTCTAGGAGGGGCCCCATTAAATATCATTGACCTATTTTTCTCTTCCAAGGCAAAGTCACTGCTTTCTCATCACAACCACATGGGAGAATTCTTAAAATTGAATGTTATCCCAGATCCACCCACAGAAGTTCTAATTCACTTGGCCACTTGGTTGGATGGGAGGGAGTCCCAAAATCTGTATGTTTAATGAGTATTGCCTGGAAATGGTGGCTCATGCCTATAGTCCCAGCACTTTGGGAAACCAGGGAAGGGCGATCAGTTGAGGGCAAGAGTTTGAGACCAGCCTGGGCAACATAGTGAGACCCCACCTCTGCTGAAAAAATATATATATATTTAAAATAACTGGTGGTTGTGGATGTGGTTATGCATGCAGAGCTACTCGGGAGGCTGAGGTAGAAAGATCACTTGAGCCCAGGAGTTTGGGGCTATGCTGAACTATGATCACGCCACTGCACTCCAGCCAGAATGACAGAGGGAGATTTTGTCTCTTAAAAAAGGGGGGGAGGGGCTCAGCTCCTGTGGCTCAGGTGGCTAAGGCGCCAGCCACGTACACCTGAGCTGGCAGGTTCAAATCCAGCCCGGGCCTGCCAAACAACAATGACAGCTGCAACTAAAAAATAGCTGGTAGGGCGGCACCTATGGCTCAGTGAGTAGGGTGCCGGCCCCATATACCAAGGGTGGCAGGTTCAAACCCAGCCCTGGTCAAACTGCAGCAACAACAAAAATAAACAATAGAATTTAAAAAAATAAAAAAAATAGCTGGGCGTTGTGGCAGGTGCCTGTAGTCCCAGCTACTTGGGAGGCGGAGGCAGGAGACTCTTGAGCCCAGGAGTTGGAGGTTGCTGTGAGCTGTTATGCCACAGCACTCTACCCAGGGTGACAGCTTGAGGCTCTGTCTCAAAAAAAAAAGGGGGGGGGGGAGGGGCTGGGCACAGTGCTTCATGCCTGTAATCCTAACACTTTGGGAGGCCAAAGCAGGAAGATTACTTGAAGCCAAGAGTTTGAGGTTGCAGTGAGCTGTGATGACACCACTACATTCTACCCCAAGCAATGGAGCCAGGCCCTGTCTCAAAAAAAAAGAATAAGAAGAATAGTTATTCCCAGTAATGTCAGACTGCACTGAGCACCAGCCCATACAGGAGGCACCCTGTAATCCAAGCAAGAGCACCAACTCAATGTTCCAGTTCTGGGATGCTACCTACAGGTTCTGGGATCCAGGAGAAGTCATAGAGCATGTAGTGGGAAGAACTCAGGCTTTGCTGCATCTGTACCTGGGTGCAAATCCTGCCTCAGCCCCTTTCCAGCTGTGTGGCCACAAGAGAGTCACTTGGCCTCTTAGCTCCTGTCTCCACATCTGCAAAATGAGGATCCCTGGCATGCCAGGACTAGGGGGACCGTGTCATACAGTTACTTTATTCCAAGTTTATCTTTTACTGGTGAAACGAAGTGATTCTCCATCTCCCTCACCACTGCCAACCCCACAGGGGCCTGCACTGAGCTCCCCTTTTCAGTGTTATATGAAGCCCCAAGTTCTCCATGTGACATTCAGGAGATAAAAGACTAGCCCAGCACTTGGGGTCTATAGCCTAACATCTAGAGGACTGAGTGCAAGGAATGTTACTTGGAAAACAAGATGGTAAGGGAAAGGAGAAATGAGGCAGGGACAGAAATGTAACCAGGAAAGAGAGCAAATTGGAACTTAGTTCCAGTGGGGACCTCCGGGAGGCAGCAGAGAGCACACACTGCAGAGTCCTTCCTCCCCAGAGGGAGGGAGCTGGGTTATTTATCCTCTAATGCCCATCATTCAGAGTCAGAAGCTTCCCCCAGGGACAGGTGTGCAGCTGGAGAGATCCTCTGGACAAAGTAACAAAGATATATAGTTTCTGGACAAAGTAACAAAGATATATAGTTGAGGAACAAGAAGATATGGATGGGGCCCTAGCCGCATCTGCTAAAATATTAAAAATGCACCTGCTAGATACCAAATCCCATGCCCAGTGACCTCTGCCTTCCAGAGGAGGATGCTGAGGCAGCGGCCCAGGTACACACTTAGAGGGAAGTGCAGCTCTAAAGTCTGTGTCCTACCGTCAGACTAAGCACTCTAAGCTTGAGCCTGGTCTCTTCTTTTATAGAAGAGGTCAGTGTTTAGTGTGGTCCCACTGAGCCCTGGGGGGGGGGGGTCTTTTGTCTGACCAAGACTTGTATCCAGGCAGGGGTGCCGCTCAGTGCGGGCTCTGATGTTGGAGCAAGGTCCCCTCCTAAAGGGCCATACATCACCATTTCAATGCTGGGTTCAGGGAGATGTAGGGACCACCAGGGACATTATGGGGCTTGGGGCTGCGGCTGTTTGCCAAACAGTGTGGAGTATTTCAGTATTTCAATAATGCAGGTGCACCTACGTGTCCCAGTTGAGCTAGCACCCAGCCTGGGATATACCAGTCAGGATAGATCAAGTGAAGCTGCAGTAACATACAATACCCACATCTCATCTCTATGACAAATCAACAAATAAAGCCTTTTATTTATTTATTTATTTATTTTACACTCAGCAAGGAGAGCTGTTTGACTCATAGATACTGAGGCCTCCAAGGTAACTACCAACCAGAATATCACTGGTCACCAGGCCAAGGGTTGAAGAGTCCTGGATGGTTCTGTGCTGGCCAAGAAGTGGCTCACACTACCTTTGTTCACAGCACATTGATCATACCTACACACACGTGGCCCCATCTAACCATGGGGTCTAGAAAGTGTAGCCTGGAGTGTGCCTGTAAGGCCCAAGGGCCCTGCCCATTCTCTACCCCTACAGCTGTCCTCCAAATCAAAAAATGGAGACACAGAGAGCTTAAGGCCCCTGCCCACAGCTGCACAGCTCTAGTAGCACAGCTGGGATTTGAACCCAGAGTTTCCACTCTTAGCTGTCATCACAGTGAGTTCCTAAACACAGACTCTGGGATCTCCAGGCCTGGATTCAAATCCTGGCTCTATACCTCTGTGCTGCTGGCCTCAGATAGGTGAGTGATAATCCTTTTGGAATCTTTGTGAAGATCCCAATGATGTTGTTTATAAAGCCCCCGGAGTCTTGGAGAACCCTCAGAAATGTCAGAGAGACAGGCCGCAGCCATGAAGGGCACCCACCTCCCTGGCAGTGCCAAGGCAAGGTCTTTAGGTCTGTTCTGGGGTCAAGTGAATCACGGGAAGGCCTTGGCCAGGGTGGGAAGTGTCCCAGGGAGGGGTATTCAGTGTAGGTGTTATCAAGTGGCCTTTACCATAGCATTTTGCTGTTTGAATGACCACAGCTGTCCTAGGCACTGATCTGCTGATCAGCAGTTGTGCCCCTAACACGCTCCTGGGCTGGCCTAGGGGGCTTGGGCACTGAACTCTCCGTTGGCATCTCTGTCTTATGGGTCCTCCTTCTAGAATTATTTCCGCGATGCCTGGAACATCTTCGACTTTGTGACTGTTCTGGGCAGCATCACCGATATCCTAGTGACTGAGTTTGGGGTAAGTCTCCTGCCAGCTTCTGTCTGGGTTACTCTGCCCTGGACTTGGGCTGGGGGAGGAAAGGGGGATACAGAAGCCGTGGTTCCTGACAGCCATAACTGGCTCAGGCCAGCACTTGGCCCTGACCAAAGAGGAAGAAGCAGGGCCTCTGGGAGAAGGGCAGCCCCTTGGGAGGGCACCGTGGGGGATAGGGCTACCCAGAGCCTAGCTGGAGGACCAGCACTGCAGGGCAGGCTTCCCTCCACCTTGGCTGTTGACTTATGAATAAATAATGCAGATGTGAGATATTTCAAGGCTCCCAAAGCTGAGCAGCTCCCAAATACCACAGTGTTGGGGGCCCAGAAATAACCAGTTTCAAGTCAATTCTGCTTGAACTAACTAACCCTGTCCTGGTTCATGGACAGGAGGGAAGCACAGCCCCTCAGGCCAAAGAGGGGATACCACTCCCAGGGCCTTAGGAGGGTCCCCAGGATGTCCTCTGTCCTGTAACCCCAGACTGAAAACGTCCCCAGCTGAGGACATGGGGGTCTCCGGCGCTTTCTGCAGTGGCCCCACAGGACACATTGTCTTTTCCCCTTTTCTAGAAGACTCAGGGCCCCGGAATTCTGTCCCAGACATTCTCGTTAGCCATCTGACAGCCAGCCAGATAGAGGGGAGGGGAAGAGGCCCTTGCAGGGAGTGCAAAAGGGCATAGGGCATCAGAGCCAAGGACCAAAGATGATATCAATGGCGTCTTAATAACAATGAAAATAATAATGGCTAACAGGGACTGCACACTTGCTGCGTGCCGGGACTGTGCCAAGCATTTTATGTGGATTGGCTTGTGAACCTTCAGAAGGTTCAACTGAAGGGATCCAAATGCAAAGACCACTCACTCATGCAGGGGAGGGGAAAGGGACCTCCAAGAATGGCAAGGTACCCACTCACCAGCCAGCCACTTTGGGGAGCTGTTACTGGCCCAGGTGCTAAAGTCAGAACGTTAGCAGAGAACCGGGGCAGAGGCAGGGAGAGGCTGCAGGCGGGAGCTGTGGGCAGGCAGAGAGCACTGGAGGAGAAATACTCCAGTCTTCTCTCTTCCCCGGCCTCTGTCTCCTGCCAGAGCCTCCCACTAGCCAAGGTAAACCAGAAGGGAGCCAGATGTGATACTCAGAGCAGGCTGAGAAGTGAGGAGGACAGATCTGGGCAAGGTGTTGCCCCCATTCTCCAGATGAGGAAACTGATGCTCAATGCTCTGGGTGGTGAGGAGCCCATCCAAGGTCACAAAGCCAGCCCAGGATGACTCCTGAGAGCACATTGGCAGCTCCTGGCATGTTCCAGTCTGATCTTCCAGCAGAAAGGGAAGTTTGTCTGATGTGTCTGATGCGTTTCCCTAACACCCCTTCTAAGTGGTATCCTGGCTACAAGTGAGCCAGAAACCCCCTCTTCACCTCACACCTCTGAAAATGTTCTCTGGAGGAATCATGCCTAACTGGGGGTATCCCCACTGGTGTATCCCCCCCTGGCCACTCTTCCCCTGGCAGAGGACCAGAGCCTGCCTCTCATCTTCTTTCCTGAGTTTCTAGAGAAACTCCATATGACACTCCATATGACAGTCAGAATATCTTGCCACCCAGCTGTGTACAGGACAGCCTTGAACAAATGTCCCTTTAGGTCAAGAGGTTGCAAGAGGTGGCTTAGGTCCCCAGCTAGGCAAGTGGAAGAAGTTGGATGAAACTTCTGATCACCAGTAAGAGATTTGTAGGGATGAACTTCAATGGCCTGTTCTCCTGGCTGGCAGGGCAGGGAAGAACAAGAGGTTCAGGTGTGAGGACTCATTTAGGGACATTAGGACTGTTGCAGTAGCCAAACAGCCCTCCGCAACAGCTGTCTGATCTTGGAACAACTTGTGTTACCTCTTCTCAGGTAGAGTGGGGAATAATCATCACAAGCAACCTCACTGAATCCTTGCAAGACTCACATTCATGCAGGCACTCAACAAGCATGCAGTGAGCACCCACTGTGTGCCAGGCATGGGTAGAGGTGTTGGAGACAAAACGCAGGGGAAACAAAACAGACACGAATGCAGAAAGCATGGCCCCTTCGGACTGATGTCCCAGGGAGGGAGATGGCAACGTTTTTATAAAAGAGCAATTGACATGAAGTGCTTGGTGCAGAACTTGCCAGGAAATAAAAGAGTTCACAAATCGTGGTTATTATTATTGCTATTGTTATTATTGCCAGGAACATACTTGGATGTGTGCTTTATTAGCTGGCCCTGAATTATAACCATTTTAATTAAAGGAAAGTTAGCAAGTGGGTGTTTGGGCCCTTCTGGGACCCAGCCTGGGTGGAGGAGGCCTCCCCTAACAGGCAAGGAGGCCACGGTCGCCCCTTTCTGCATCCCAGGTAAGCCCACTAGGTCCAAGGCCAGGCTCAGCCAAACTAAGGCAGGGGGACCAGACCCTGGGGAGGGGCAAGTACCTGGGGTTTGGGGTTAGGGGCAGAGGGCATAGGACAGTAATTCCAAAGCTGCCCATGGGCCTAAACTGCCACCCCCCAGGTGGCTGGGGTGACGTGGGTTTGCCCTGTGTGCGACAGATAATGACTGTGTTTCTTGTCTTGTCTCTTTTCATGCCTGCTCTTAAAACTGTATATTGGCGCAACGCCGTCTGAAAAACTCATCCAATCAAAATGCACTATGAAATTCATTTGTTCATCCATGACGTGGTCTGTGTGTTCATACACCAATGACTCCCAACCCACCGCCACCACCACCCCCACTCCCCACCCGGGGAACCGAAACCCATTGGTTTTTTTGGCACTGGTTACAAATCAACCTAAAAAATGCTGAACTCGCCTCCCCAACCGCCCCTGCCCGCCCGCTCCCCCTCATCTTCAACATCTGCATCTAGAATCCGGTTGGTGTTACTTCTTTCTGAAGTCTAAATGCCTTACATTAACTGTGAACGCATCTTCTCGCATACGCATTGCATGCCACACTCTGGCCTTCCAATTTGGGGTGCCTGCCATGCTCCCCGCCCCTCCCTCTCTCCCTTCTGTCTATCTGGCCTCCCACCCCTTCTTGTTCCTGCAGTCTCTCTCTGTCTCCCTCCCCTCCCTCTCTCCCTTCCTCTCCCTCTCTGGTTGGGTTTTCTGTTTGGGTTGGTGTTGGTTTCCATCTTTGCTGGGTTATTCCTATCAGCACCTCTGCCAGGATGAGCAGATTGACAGTGACCGTCAGCCCACCCTGCACACGTGTCCCTCACACTCAGAGCCCTGGGAGGCACACCTGCCATGGCCACTTCTCTGTCTGGCTCACAGGGGCAGGGCCCGGAGACCAGCCAAACCCCACCCCCACTCTCTTCCTTCTTCTGTCTCCCACGCCCATCCAAAACACCTGGGACCCTTTAGGTTTGACCAGCAGAAACTTGACTCTGGAGCCTTGAACTGCACATGCAGGCCTGCCACACACACACACAGCACCACTGCATACATGGCCACTGCACACTGACACCGAATGCAGTTATTACACAGTCACTGTATGTCAGCCATTGCACACAGAGTCATTGCACTCATTACACAGCCACTGCACACACAGTCATTACAGTCACTGTACACACAGTTCCTGCCTGCACAGTCAGTATACACACAGATACTGCACACAGTCACTGCGTGCATGGTTACTACACGGAGTGCACTCACAGCCACTGCACACACAGTCATATGCACATAGTCACTGCACACAATGGCACTGCGCACGCATGGTTGCCGTACACACAGTCACCATACCCAAGGTCATGACATGGGTCTTGACCTTCTTTCTTGTTTATTCTCTCATTCTTTTCCTCTGGTGCTCCCTCACATACAAGTGCACATATGCACACAAACCATCCTCCTCTGTCACCCCACCCCCACCCCAACACACATTTCTCCTTCCCCCTCTTCTCAGCTCCTTACACACCCTCGCTGTTAAATCCCACCTGCCTCTACCCTCCCCCGCCCACCAATGGCATCTTTGCCCCTGGGATCCCTGTGCAATACATGGATATTCACCCACCACACATTTAATGAGCCCCTATCTAGTGGCACAAACGGAGTGGTGAACAGAAGCAGACATCACTGTCCCCTCCCCACCTACAGACAGGTGGGGGATGCAGGCATTGGCCAAAGAACCCTTGCCTCCACTTGACATTGTACTTGCACTGGGGACTAAAGGATGAGCATCACTAACAAGGCAGAGAGAGATGCATTCCAGGCCCAGACAGCACATGCAAAGACCCTGTGGCAGGATGGAGTGTGTGGAGCTCAGGGATTACACTGAGCACCAAAGAGACCCAGGAGGATTCAAAGCAGGAGAGGAGCAGTTGGAAGTGTGATTAGACAAGGTCACTGTGTTTACAGAACAGGGAACAGCTTGTTCTGGAGGTTTGTAACCTTGAACAGGCTGGGCTGCAGGTGGGCACCAGGAATCTGATGAAAGTGGAGGAGAGAGAACAGTGGGAGGACTGGCCACTACAGAGAGGCCTGGGGATGAGTCAGGTGTGGACTGAGGGGTGAGAGGTGCCCAGTGCCTGGGAGCATTCGGTTCTGGCCTAAAACCAGAAGATGGAGGCTAGGGAGTACCAGGAAAGGGCCAGGTTGGGAGAAGAGAACTAACGTGGGCATGGTAAGTTTGAAGTGTCTTTAGGACATCCCCAAAGAAGTCAGGTAGGCAGGTGGTTAGAGTGTCTGGAGCTCAGGGATGAGGTCTGGACTGCAGGTGGGGTGGGTGGTCTTCATGTCCTCCTCAGCACTTAAGAGACAGTTGCCCCTGAGTGCAGCACAGGAGGAGAGAGGACCTCAAAGAAGCTGTCCCTATACCTCCCTGGGCCTGTGTCTTACTGTAACTGGGAAGTGCAAGGCAGGCGTTGAGGAGAGGAAGCTGCTCTTCCCAGGTTGGGGATCACAAGATGGAAGCTAGGGAGAGGGACCTCATTGGAAGGTCTGTGGTCACTTGAAAGATGCAGACCCAGGAAGAGATGGAGGGATGGATGAGGGCAGACTAGGATCCAGACCTTTCCCATCTCCACCCCACCTCCCTCGTGTGTCTCCTCCCTCCCTCTGCTCCCAGGAGGGCAGCATGTTCTCTGCATGCGTGTCCCCTGCCAGATCCTTTGCTTTCCTGCATGGTGGCCCCAAGCCCCCCACCTCCTGAGGCTGCTTTCAGGGCCCGCCTGCCTTTGCATGCCTGGCCGAGTCCACATGTTATGTCCACCCCATGGAAGGGATGGCTTGTACTCTGGGGATGGATGGGAGGGAGCCGGGGACACCTGAGCCATCGGTGCCATCTCCAGGTGGAGCTGAGTGGCCAGGCAGGGATGGAGGGGATCAGGTCAGTGGAACTTGGAGATGGGCAACTCTCTTAGCTGAACAGGGTTTGGGGACTTGTTCAAGATGCTTGGGACATTCTCACAGTGGCTGAGCTCAATATGGTCAGAGTAGGAACCCCCAGGCCACTTCCCCACTCCAGGGGCCCCACTGATGTGTCCAGAGAGCATCCTAGATGTTGCCAAGAAACCCAAAGCCCTCTTGCACACATAGTCACACAAAAATTTCTTGAATTCCAGTCCCTACCTCTCAGCTCCCAGGCCAGAGCTAACACAAAACACCCAGCCTGTAGTCAAGAACCAAGCGGGATGCCTGTCCAATCCACCACCCAAACAGGGACACTTTGGAAACTAAGAGAGGTGCTCTGTCTGTGTGATCACCCTGTGCCATCTTGGGAAGGACTGAGCCAAGTTAAATCTCACTACTTTGCCTACAGAGCAGAGTCCAGTAAGGTCCCTTTAGTGGGGAGACCCTCTATTCCTCCCTCCTCTGTCCTGCTTGATACTGGCCAAGAAAGGAAGGTTTCTGTGTCTGACTGAGGCAGTAGCCTCAAACCCAAATGCTTCTGAGGGCTCAAGCAGACACCAGCAAACTGGGAAAGAAAGTACCATGTCTAGAACCTGAGGACCTTGGTAAACAAGAACAGCAGGCCTCCGGTTGCCTGAAAGCCAGATTGGTGGGCAAAATCTCCTAGTCTTTAAACAATAGCAACAATCTTTAATTAAATAAAAACAAAATGCACTGCTCAGGGCCAACAGAATACCTTTGTCGTCAGCCAGATTTGTGACTTCTAGCCTCCCACCTCTCACCAGAGTCCCCTGAAGCCCCAGGAGGTCATGTAATCCTGCTACCCCATACCCACCATCTCTAGTTTACCATCTCTCTAGTCTCCTTCTAGCTTGGGTGGGAGGAAACAGAGGCTGTGACTAGACAGGGGGCTTTGAGTAGAAGCAGAGGCCACCCTGGGAGGTCCTGGGGGTTGGGATGGCCCCACTTCCCCGCCCCCAGCACTGGCCCCTAGGTGGGCCCAGGTTTATTCTGAGCTCACCCACCCACGGGAGCTGAGTACTTCCTGCTTCCTGCAGGCCTGGTCCCGAGCTACTCCACCCAGCCCCAGAAGCTGAGAAGCCATCCCTGAGAGGGGGGAAAAGGGCCCCAAATGCATCTTCTCCGACTCAGCGGGCAGCGAGGACTCACCCTGCAGCCGAACAGCCCCAGCTCCCTCCCGTCCTCCCCATTCCCGCTCGCCAAGGGGGTAAGAAAAGATGCTCTTCCGCTTCTCCCAACTGGCTCCTCCTGATTGGCTCGAGCCGCTGCTCCTCTTGGCCGTGGGGTGAGGTCAGGGCGGGCAGGAGTGGGTGGGCAGCTTGGCAGGGCAGGGCAGGGCAGGGCAGGGTGTCCCTCGAGTCATTGTGACAGATGCATTTCTGGCCCGGAGCATAACATGCCCTCGGAACCTGCACATGTCCACCAGGTCTGAGCGTGCTGGCAACCCCCACCCCTACCCCTGCCCTGGTGTTTGTGCATCGTACACGTGTGATGGATTCCTGCTTGTGTCCTATCGTCTCAGTGCATTTGGTTGTTGGGAGAAACAAAAACCATCTCGATTTTTTTCCTGATTGGATGATTCGGATATATTTTCTTTTTCTTGTTCTTTTGTTATTTCTTCCCTACCCCACCCCTGCCCCCTTCCTTTCTCCTCCTTCCTTTTTCTTTCCTTCTCCCCACTGGGGGTGGGGCTGGTAGGGAGGTTGTATGCTTTTGAGTTGATGCCTTTTTTCTCCCTCCCAGCCTCTCTCTCCCTGATTTTGTTCCTTTTTTAAGTTTTTCCTCTGCACCATTGCATTAATAGTGCTTTCTCTCCTCTCCCTCCTTATTTGGGGTCTGGCTTGCTTTTTTCCTATTGGTTGGCTTCATGTAGGGGCCTCTGTGAGTGGTGATGGTTCTGAGCCCCTTGGGATGGGTGGATGGTCACCCCTTTTCCTCCATCTCTCCAGAATAACTTCATCAACCTGAGCTTTCTCCGCCTCTTCCGAGCTGCCCGGCTCATCAAACTCCTGCGCCAGGGTTACACCATCCGCATTCTTCTCTGGACCTTCGTGCAGTCCTTCAAGGTGAACCCCTCCCCCTGCTGTTGGCCCAGGGCTGAGAAGAAGAATAGACCTCCATGCTCTGGCTGCATGTAGAAAGGCTGAAAATGCCTCTTGAGGCTGTGCGCATCTGCAGTGCTCTTGTAGAACCTCCTGCTGCTAGTGTGTCTTCAGAGTTTTGTGGGCCTCATCCCAGAGCTGCCAAAGATGCCTGCCACCCCTGGCAGGACGATGGCACAGCAGGTGGCCACCTAACACCGTGGGGCAGAGCACTGGGCCAAAGGAGGGAACGGTGCAGCTAAGGGAGGCCCTAACATCCATCTTCATTACCTTCCTTCCCAACAGGCCTTGCCATATGTCTGTCTGCTGATTGCCATGCTTTTCTTCATCTACGCCATCATTGGGATGCAGGTGAGTGCCAGCAGCTCCTAAGGTTCCCAGAGCATCCCAAGAGGACAGCAGCCCTTAAGCAGGGATGGGTCAAGGGAACCCGGTTGAGAGAGGCAGCCATGGAGGATGAGCTGGGTTTCCAAGAAGCTATTGGGGGCCTGGCCATCACCCTCCAATTCCCCAGGTGTTTGGCAACATCGGCATTGATGTGGAGGACGAGGACAGTGATGAAGATGATTTCCAAATCACTGAGCACAATAACTTCCGGACCTTCTTCCAGGCCCTCATGCTTCTCTTCCGGTAAAAGCAAGCATGTCCTCATTCTTCTCTTGGTCAGGGGGTTGGGGGAAGCGTGTTCTCCTCCTCTTCCAGTGAGAGGTGTGCACTCTCATATTTCTTTTCCAGTGGGGCTTGGGATGGGCCTGCAGGACCCAGGTATCCTACCAGGGAAGGAGCTGAAGGCCCTGGGACATAAGCATGGAAAGTGTTTTCCAGGCATTATCTCCTTGAGTCCTCCTGACCACCCTGAGAGGTGGGGATTCTTAGCAACCCTATCTGACAGATGAGAAAACTGAGCCTTCTAGATGATGAGGCTTGATTCTTTGGTTCTTCATGCTGGCTGCATATTAGAGTTCCTTTACTTGGTCAATGGACTTTTATTGAGCACTACTATGTGCCAGGCACTGGTGTAAAAACTAGGATAAACCAGGAACAGTGGCTCATTCTTATAATCCCAATGAATCTGAAGGCTGAGGCAGAAGGATCTCTTGAACCCAGGTGAACTATGGTCACCCCACTGCACTCCAGCCTGGACAACTGAGCAAGACCCTGTCTCCAAAAAAAGGGGAGGAGGAAGTCTAGCTGTGGTGGCTCATGCCTATAATACTAGTGCCTGGCACACAGTAGCACTCTGGGAGTCTGAAGCAGGAGGATTGCTTGAAGCCAGGAGTTCAAGAGCAGCCTGAACAAGAGTGAGACCCCATCTCTACTAAAAATAGAAAAATTAGCCAGGCATGGTGGCAGGCACCTGTACTCCCATCTGCTCGGGAGGCTGAGCAGGAGAATCGCCTGAGCCTAGGAATTTGAAGTTACTGTGAGCTAGGCTGATGCCATGGCACTCTAGCCCAGGTGACAGAGTGAGACTTTTGTCTCAAAAAAAAAAAAAAAGTTAAAACGATAAATCGTTTGCTATGTATATTTGCCCACAATAAAAAAATTTGTTAATCAAACAACAAAAAGAATGGAGGGCCAGTAGGTCAAGCCGCTCTGAAAGTATGACATTTGAGAGAAATTGATAAGGAAAGAAGCCCATGTGGATATCTGGGGAAGGGTAACCCAGGCAGAGGGCACAGCCAGGGCAATGGCCTTGAGACAGGAGTGTGGCTGGCAGGTCTGAGATCAGCAAGGATCATGCCTGGAGCAGAGTAACCCAGGGAGAGTAGAGTAGGAGATAACAATCACCTACACGGAGGGAAACTTTTAAAAACATAACAATGTCCCTAGGCCCCACCCTGCACCCATTGAGTCCAAGTTGTAGGGTGTTGGGATTAGCATTTTTTAAAAGCTTCCTGGGGCTTTAATGTGCAGCTAAGGATAAGCCTTCCCCTCTCAGCTCCTAGAGGGCTCGGACACCTGTCTGTCCAACTCCAGGGCCCAAAGGCTTAACCTGTGTGCTCTACCTCCCCGTGAGGCCTTGATGTCCAGTCAGGGCTGGATGCCTATGTCCCTGATGCCTCATTCCTGTCCCCAGGAGTGCCACCGGGGAAGCTTGGCACAACATTATGCTTTCCTGCCTCAGTGGGAAACCATGTGATAAGAACTCTGGCATCCTGACTCGGGAGTGTGGCAATGAATTTGCTTATTTTTACTTCGTTTCCTTCATCTTCCTCTGCTCGTTTCTGGTGAGTCTGTGGACATGGAGGGAAGTGGAGCGGTCCCTATACCTGGCTCCCCCGTCAGGGGAGTGGGTTTCTCTAAATGTGGGTTTCTCTAATCTGAGTGCTGTGGATCATGCCTGTAATCCCAGCACTTTGGGTGACCGAGATGGGAGGATAGCCTGAGGCCGAGTTCAAGACCAGCCTGGATAACATGGCCAGACAAGGTCTCTACAAAAAATGTAAAAGTAGCCAGGTGTGGTGGCATGCACCTGTAGTCCAAGTTACTCAGGGAGCTGAGATGGGGGCATTGCTTGAACCCAGGATTTTGAGCACTACACTCCAGCCTGGTTGACAGGATGAGATGCTATCTCTAAAAAAGAAAGAAGAAAAAATAAATAAATAAATAGAATGTGGCTTTGTAAAAGACTTATTCCCTCCAAGGCTTCTAAGTCAGCCTGGGGGGTGAACCGAAGTTTCTTAACCTCTATACTATTGGCATTTGGAGCTGGATCATTCCCTGTGCTTAGGGCTGTCCCATGCACTGAAGGGTGTATGGCAACATCCCTGGCCTCCATCCACACTCTGCCCCTTCCCCTAGTAACAACCAGAAAATGCCTGCAGACAGTGCCAGATATCCCCTGGGAAGAGCCTGAGTCTCTCCCAATTTGAGACCTGATGAAATGTCTCACTTTGGCCTTGTTGGGACGGGCCTACGCATGGGAGGGCTTGGGGTCAAGGTGCCCCCTTGGGGTTGCCCACATTTCACACACCCTCCCCTCCACTCCCTCTCTGTCTCTCTCCATCCTGTGGTCTCTGTCTCCTTGTATCTCTCCCTGTCTCCGTCTCTGCATCTTCACTCGCTCTCCCTCTCTGGACCTCCTTTTGAGTGTGCATCTCTCCTCTGTCCCCCCTTCTCTCTCCCTCTCTGTATCCCTTCCTCTCCCTCTCGGCCTCTGTGTTTGGGTCTTTCTCGCTCTCTTGTTCTCTTGCTGTCCCCCAACACACACTCTCTCGGCCCCCGGGGTCCCTGCAGATGCTAAACCTCTTTGTCGCCGTCATCATGGACAACTTCGAGTACCTCACCCGAGACTCCTCCATCCTGGGTCCCCACCACCTGGATGAGTACGTGCGTGTCTGGGCCGAGTATGACCCCGCAGCTTGGTAAGGAGTCACCCCATATCTTCCAGCCACAATGTCCACCTCTTCCTGGAACACAGGCTAGGTCAGGCCCCAAACCTTGGGGCGCTGGATCCCTGGGGTCCTAGCAGGGATCTTACAGAGGTCCATCCAGAGGAGAAAGATAAGTATCAAAACCCTCACACACCCCAGATTTAATGTTTGGAGGTACTAGCCTTGCCCAAACCCCAGATTTTCTGGGGCACAAGAGAAGAAGTCAACCATGAGGTGCTGTGCAGAGCCCTCTCCTCCCACAAGTCCCTCCTGTTTGTCACTGAGAAGCCTCCAGATGGCTAGGACCTTAGCCGAGGGGCTTCCTATGGAGAAAGCTGGAGCCCTCTCTGCATTGATTCTCTTCGGAGTATGGGGAGGCGGGCTGGCCCACCCCTAGCAGATGGGATTGGCTGCAAGATCAGAGCAGCAGAATCCAGCTCCCTCTGGGACCCCTAAGTCTTGGAGCAGGTGGTCACACAAGCCAAGGGAGGACACAGAGCCTAAGTGGCCTTTGCATCTTCATGGCCACAAGGGACACGAGCTCTCCCTTCTCCATAGACACCAGCACGCCCCCTTCTGTCTGATGAGCGGTGATTTCAGAGTATTGGCTCCCTCTTGTGCTGTGTACTGGGCACCCATTCAGCACCAATCCCTTAAAGAGGCACCATCTGGGTGCCCAGAGCCCACCAAGCACTAACTCAGGATTCTAGTTCGAGCTGGCCAAAGGAGTATTACTTGGAGGGAGGGGCACTCAGCAGCCTGAGCTTTATCTTCCTTCGGCTTCAGCACTGGTGGGGGAAGCCTCTTGAGGTAGGCAGGGAAGACTCCATCTTTGCTATTCCTACAGCCCCAGACAAGTCTTCCATGAAACCAAGAGGCTGGGGAGAGCCGCAGGTCTGGGGCTTGACTTTTGGCTGGTTCCTAACTCTTCTTCTTTTGATTTTAGGTCACAGCAATTGGATGCTGTCCCCCTGTCCTCTATTCCACAAGCACCCTAGTTTAGCTCATGTAACTTGTAAAGGAGACAGCTGCAGACAGAGCCCAGGGGAGGTCCCCCTCAGTTCAGAACTCCCAGCACATACTGACTGAAACCCTCTGGCCCCAGGGGTCTGCAAGCATCTGGGAATGTATTGGGGACTTTCACTTGTCCCAAATCTTTCCCACTCCTTTAGGCCAGAGAAACCCCAGCTCCTGGTATCATAACCTCACTGTGTGCCCAGGGAACACAGCTTGACCCCATGCCTCCACTAACCCCCTTTCTTCTCCTTTCAGTGGTCGGATTCATTATAAGGATATGTACAGTTTATTGCGAGTAATATCTCCCCCTCTCGGCTTAGGCAAGAAATGTCCTCATAGGGTTGCTTGCAAGGTTTGATTTCCACTAAAACCTGCTAGCATCCATGGAATGAGTGTGGCTTGGGGTTCTTCAATATATATATTTCATATATATATATATATATATACCTCTAAAAATGGAGCCATCTCTTTTGCATTAAACTAGAAAACTCTCTTAGCCAACAGAATGCAGCCATATAGACTCGATGAAGCATGGAACATATTTCTTCCTTCCCTCCAGCCTTCAGCCATCTCTGCTTGCTCTTAGCTGAAGCTGCCCATCCCGGGGTCTCAACGGCACCCCAAATCAGAGACATCCCCTGGGGGATCGTAACTTTGCATTGGCCCCACCACCGCCATCACCTCCATTCTCTTCCCCTCCACCCCTCACCTCCTGAAGCCCCCAGCCCTCCTCTCACCCCCTGCCCTGGCCCCTCCTCCCCATCTAGGCCCCCTCAGAGACCAGCCTCAGCCAAGCCAAAGAACTTGACCCAACTTTTGAAATGACAATGAACCAAAGTAGGCTCCAGGTCCTCTAAAGCAAAAATTACCTTTCCATCCTCACAGCACCCTAGAACCACAGCTCAGAGTCCAGCCTGAATCTGACTTTGCTCTTTTCTCTCTCTCCCTGCTCATGAGCAGTGAAATAATCTTTTTTAACTACCTTTTCTTCCATTTTTTTTTCTCCTCTTTTCCATTTGTTTGAAATACCTATTTTATCGTTCTCTGCCTCTTTCTCTATTTTTTCGGCTCGTGTGGTTTTGGTTTTTGGTTTTTTTCTTCCTCTTCCTCTTCTTTCCTCTGTTACTTCCCCCACCTCCCTTCCTTTGGTTCTCCATTCCCGTTTTCCATTTTGTTTTGTTTTCGGTGCTGCCAGGGGCCGCATGCCTTACCCGGACATGTATCAGATGCTGAGACACATGTCTCCGCCCCTGGGTCTGGGGAAGAAGTGCCCAGCCAGAGTGGCTTA
This sequence comes from Loris lydekkerianus, assembly GCA_963574355.1. NCBI lineage: Eukaryota > Metazoa > Chordata > Mammalia > Primates > Lorisidae > Loris > Loris lydekkerianus. The sequence continues at coordinate 98,672 of CAUYPK010029437.1, forward strand.
CAAGGTAGTCTACCCCTGCCGACCACCAATGTCCAGGTGCTGGGGAATTTTTTTTTTCTTTTTAGTGCTAACCAGAAACACCCAGCCAAGTCTCTTTTTCCAACATTTCTCTTCTTTTTTTTTCTTTTCTTTTCTCCCTGAGTAAATTAATCATGACCATTCCTTTACTCTACGCAGCACACTGTGTCCGTCCTTTCTGATAAGTGTCTTCGTGTTTTGAGACTCCATTATGGCCGACATGCCAGGGGGAGGGGGAAGGGAGTGCCCAGGTCCCTACACCCCTGGTCCTGTAGGAACCAAATTGAACAAAAACATGCTTTTTCAGGGAGTCAAAAGTATGCCTCCCTTCTGCCCACCCAGAGGGGTCCCCGTGCCCAGGCCAAGCCAAGGCAGGCACCTTACAGAGGAGGGCTTTGGCCCCAAGGAGAAGGCAAAGCCCTGGTCTCATCTTTGGTACCTTGGGCCTCCAGGTCCTCATCCGCTACCCACACACCTGAAGCTGATCTCTGACCTAGGGCCTTGGGGGAAATCTGAGACCTCCTAAGGATCACCCAGAGCCTCTCCTCCCCACCTGTCCCTCCCCTGGGGCTGCTTCCCCAGCCCCGCCCATCCTTATACCCCTAAGACACTCCAACATGCCTCTCCATTGTTCCAGAGTGGGCAGGCGGGCCGCAGCTGGACCCCTGGACGGTGGCACACTGATGCAGGCCATGCACGCTGCCTTGGCGGGGGCCTGGGGCGGGCAGGCACCATGGCCGACCAGGGGGTGGTGCATGCTGGCTGAAGGAGTGAGGGTCCTGCCGCCAGGCGGCCAGGCCGGGCCACCCCTCTAGACCCCTGTCCCGGAATCTCCCTTGGCACCCAAAGACAGATGCTCTGTTCCCTCAACTCATCCATAAGTTCAGGGATGACCTTTAAAGATTCCCCTTAAAAATTACCTAAGAATCCTGTTCTCCTGTCCACTCTGTTGTTCCCTGTGTCTGTCTGTCACTGCTGTTCCTACCCATTTCATGTAGCCACCTCCCCACAACCTCACTCCTCCCTCCATGCACCCCTACTCTTGTCTCCCCCCCTCACCTCCTTCTCAGTCAAGGCTGCGGAGGAGGCCACCCAGCATCTTAATGAGCCCCTCCCTAAATCCATCCCTCCCCCCTCAAGTTTTCCTCTGGTCTCTTCTCTTAGTCTCTGCTTAGCTGAGTGTGTGTGTGCGTGCGCGCACTCGCAAGAGAGGGAGGAAGAGCCCTTCCCCTCCTGGTCTCCCAGTCTCTGCAGGGCCACCATGGGTTCATAAGGCAACTTCATCTAAATTTGGAAAATGGACCCTTTCCACAGAACACTGTTTATTGGAAAATTGTTACAATCCACCTATGTGGTGAGAACACGATGCTTTTCTGTTGTTATCAGGGAAGCTGTTGTATTAAACACACAAATCTATAATTTCCAAGATGGGGAGCCCTTGTGCCATGCACAGCCTGCAGAGCTAGGTACAGCAGCCCAGTGTGTGTTCCTCTCTCTCTCCCCCACCTCCTTCCCCACCCTGCCCTGCCCCCCTCTCACGTCCTACTCTGGGTTGCCCTCCCCCTGCCATCTCCAGCTCTGTGTTTCCTGCCAACGTGTGTCTGAATCCCCAGCCAGACCTGCCCTTGCTGCAGTCTCTGTGCCACCTCAGCCTGGGCTGGTATACACCAGCCCAGCATCCTCTCCAATGCCACCAAGCACGGTGGACAGAGCCCCTGCCTGGGACATGGGGAATCTTTTCTTCCCTGGGCCACAGGAATGCCCCCATTACCCCTTCCCCCGGCCATTGCACAGAGAGTTAAGATCCGGACATGCCCCTGAGATACACTTTCTACAGAGCTATGAATGAGTCTCGAGATTCCGTCTGCATGCGCCCCTGTCTGTGCCATTCTGTGTGTCATGGCCTCGCTGCATGTCCGCAAAGGGCCTGCCCCATCGGTGGGGTCTGCCTGCCTGCTGCTTCTAAGAGGAATGATGTGGTCTTTGCCCAGTTGGTCTTCCCCAAGCTGGGTTGGGGGTGGGGAGCCAGCAGCCCCCCACACCAGAGGCTGTGGCCATGGACCCTTCTGCCTGGCTGCTGCATGTGTTCCTGGGATCTGGGCTTGCACTCTTTTTCTTTGGGGTCGGAGCAGAATGGAGCCATCCAGAAGAACTCTGAGGCAGGGTGAGGGTTTGACTGATCTCACTGGAAATGTCAGCTCCAGGGTCCAGCAGATGGGAGAGCAAGAGGGCTTAGAAGCCTAGGAGAGCTCTCAGTGACCCCTCCCCTTATTGGCCACCAAGGGAAATCAAGAAATCAGATCCTAGGACAGGTAACCTGAGGATGGGGGACATTTTGGCCACCACTGCTGCCGTCAGAGTTCTTCCAGGGGCTCCCCAGGTAGGGTGGGAGTGGCTCCCAGGGGACTCAGGAGGGGTGCCAGGAATGATTGCCCTCACCCTGGGTTTTCTATAGAGACTCCTGCGGATGGACCTACCTGTGGCAGATGACAACACCGTCCACTTCAACTCTACCCTCATGGCTCTGATCCGCACAGCCCTGGACATCAAGATAGCCAAGGGTAAGGAAGGGCACAGGCGGAAGTAAGCAAGCAGGACGGAGTAGAGCCAGGGCCTCAAGAGAGAAAGCAGAAGACAGCCAGTGATCACCCCCTTTGTGGCCAAAGCCAGAGGAGACTCTGTCCCTGTCCCAATCCTCATTCATTAGTTCAGCAAATGTTTAGTGCACACCTTTCATGTAAGCATGGGGGCCCAACAGCTTACATTTCTGGTGGCAGATGAGGAAGGGTCCTCCATTGAGAAGATGAGGGGATGAGTCATGTGGATACCTGGGGGGGAAGGTGCCCCAAGCAGAAGGACCAATAGGTGCAAAGGCCCTGGGGCAGTGGTAAGCCAGTGAGCAAGGGGCACCCAGTCACCATGTTGAACTGCCTCACACTGTGAGCAAGGGGGCTCTATGCAGTGTCCAGACCCAAGGAGGTACCAGACCAAATTTACATCTGAACAGTTTCCCTCTGGCACTGCAGAGATGATAGATGGGGAGGATGCCAGGCTGGGTGTGAAGTCTGAATGGCAGCTTAGACAGAGAGTCTGTGGATTGTTTGGACTCTGGGTGTTTCCTGAAGGTTGAGTCAGCAGCATGGCTGACAGATGGGATATGGGGATTGGAGCCCAACCTCCTGGAGGACAGAGCTGCCACGTCCTATTTTGGAGACAAGGTGGGAGAGCCAGGTTTGGAATAAAGGGCAGCCAGATGTTGGCTGTGGAACATGGAGATGAGAGTGGTCCCCAGCCTTTCTGGCACCAGGGACCTGTTTCATAGATGACAATTTTTCCACAGACTAGAGTGAGTGGGGAGAATCTGACAGGAAATGGAGCTCAGGCAGTGACTTGAGCAATGGGGAGAAGCTATAAATACAGATAAAACTTCACTCACTTACCCACTTCTCACCTCCTGCTTTGTGGCCAGATTTCTAACAGGCCAAAATGGGTACCAGTCTGCGGCCTAGTATTGGGCACCACAGGTTTAGAGGAGAGGCCTCCAGACTGGTCTGGGGCAAGAGTCACATATATTAAGCCAGCATCTTAATATAAGTCACATATATTAAGAAAGCATCATCTGGTGATGAGCTTTCCTGGTGGATGCATGGAAACTGAGCCTGGGGCTCACTGTCCATCCTTCCAGGGGATAAAGAAGGAGCAGCTGGGGAGTCAGTGGAGACCTGGGCATAGTGTGCGTTCCTGGAGGCTGGGTAGAAGGGCGGCTTTTAGAGAAAGGGGTCCAACTGTGTCAGGCACTGCCTGGAGGTGGCCAAGGATAAGGATCACAAGTGACCAGTCATCATAGTCACTTTGGCCAAGGGAACTGTGGGGAAAGGGCCAAGGCCCCTCTGCCTAGAGTGGATTTTGAAGGCCTGAGAGTGGATATGATGTGGTTCAGAGGCTGATGGGAAAGAAGGGCAGAAAAAGAGTCTCAGATCACCAGAGGAAATGGTAAGAAGGGAGTTGGGAAAGGACCCAGTTGAATGGTCCAGCAGAGGGCGGAAAGGGGTGAGCCCTGCTGAAGCCACTGGGAGGTCAGGTGGATAGAGGAGTAAGTCTCAGGGACACATACTCCTTCCAGGGTAAAAGGGGGAGGATGAGCTGAGGCCATGTGGCAAGACTCAGGAGGAAGTGGCAGGAAAGGCAGGGGGTTGGGTGGGATGGAGAGAAGATGTTAGTGCTGAGAAACATAACAGGGAAAGGAAAGAGAACACAATGAGCCACCAAAATGAGCAAGAAAGAACTGAAAGGACCCAGGATGAGGTTGGTGGAGGATAAGGGAGGGAAATAAAAGCCTTTTTTTGGCACCTGATGGAAGTTTCTTGCTCAAGAAACATGTCAGGGGTGAGTCGCCCAGAATTACTAGGCAACTTGATGCATGTCACCACTGTGGGCCCAGGTTCCATCCCTATTGTTGCTCTGCTTCCTGCCTCGAGCTGCTTCCTTATCAGCATGGTTGAAGCTGGCCAGGAAACAGAAGAGGGGACAGCAGTGCCCTTGTAATTACATCAAGTGGGAGAGTCATGTCCCACCTGCCCTGTCTTCACTGTAAGCCTTGGTGGGTGACTCACCATCCTCAAACCTCAGTTCCTGTATTAGCTAACTGTACTGCTACAGAACAAATGACCACAGACTTAATGGATTAAGAACACCCATTTCTTAGCTCAAAGTTCTGGACTCAGGGTCTCAAAATCAAGGTGTCAGTCAAGCTGGGCTCTTCTGTAGAGGATTGAGGAAAAAATCTACTTCCAATTTCATTCAGACGTTAACCAAATTTAGGTCCTTGCAGCTGTGGGGCTGAGGTCCCTGTTTCATCATTGGATTTTTAATTTTTATCTCCTGGAGGTGTATCTAATCCTTCATGTGCCCTAATCCTCTCTGACTTCCCCTTCTACCACTGGCCAGAGAAAACATTCTGCCTTCCAAGGGCTCACATGATTGGCCAGGCCCACAAAGATAATCTTCATATTTTAAGGAAAGCTGACTTGGCATTTTAATTATGTCTGCAAAGTCCTTTCAGAAGAGTCTCTAAATCAGTGTTTGATTCAATAACCAGAGTCACAGCTTGGTACCCATATCTCAGTGGTTAGGGCACTAGCCACATAAACTGGGGCTGGTGGGTTTGAACCCAGCCCAGGTCTACTAAACAACAATGACAACTACAATAAAAATAAAAATAGCCAGGCATTATGGTGTGCGCCTGTAGTCCTAGCTACTTGGGAGGCTGAGGCAAGAGAATTGCTTAACCCTAAGAGTTTGAGGTTGCTGTGACGCCATGGGGCACTCTACCAGGGGCAACATAGTGAGATTCTGTCTCAAAAAATAAGGATAACAATAACCAGAGTCACAAGGAGAGAGGAGACAGCTTTAGAATTCTGCCTGCCACCATTCCCTCATCTGTGAAATGGGTCTAACAACATACCCACTCTGGGTACATAATGCTTTTATAATCAGCTGCTATTGTCCTCTGGGATCTGCATTAGGAGGGCCTGAGACCACCTTTGGAATCACCAGTTTACTAGGACTCAGAACTGAGAAAAGCTGTTATACTTATGGTTACAGTTTGTTACAGTGAAAAGATACAGATTAAAATCTGCAAAAGAAAAAGATGAAGCAGTATCCAGGAGACACAAGGCATGAGCTTCCATTGTCTTCTCTCAGTCACATCCTGTGACCATACTTAATTCTCCCTGCAATGTGTGACAATACGTGTAGTGTACTGCCAAGAAGGGAACCTCACTTGGACCTTGGTGTCCAAGGTTTTTATTGGGTCATGTAGGACCATGAGTGACCTTAGTTATTCAGTCAACAACTACTCCAGAGGTCACATGGATACTGCATGTCCAAGGCCCCAAAGACACTTTTATCAGGAAGACCATGCCAGGAACTTACTCCCCATGCTGGGCATAGTGGCTTATGTCTGTAATCCCAGCACTCTGGGAGTCTGAGTTTGAACTCAGGAGTTCAAGACCAGCCTGAGCAAGAGCAAGACCCCCATCTCTAAAAAAAAAAAAAAAAAATAGCCAGGTATTGTGGCAGGCGCCTGTAGTCCCAGCTGCTTGGGAGGCTGAGGCAAGAGGCCTCATCTTGAGCCCAAGAGTTTGAGGTTGCCATGGCACTCTACCAAGGGTGACAAAGTGAGTCTCTGTCTCAAAAAAAAAAAAAAAAAAAAAACTCACTTTCCAGGAACAGGTCAAAAGGACCATTCTTTTGCTTCGGAATGAACTTTGAAAGTTCTTACTTCACAGAACCCCTCTGTGTGACCCCAAGAAGTCCAGCCTCTATGACACCTACCAGATTCCCTTCCTGAGAGTTGCAAAGATTCCTGGGGGATGGGCATGGTGGCTTATACCTATAATCCTAGCACTTTGGGAGGCTGAGGTAGGAGGATCACTTGAAGCCAGGAATTTGAGACAAGCTTAAGCAACAGTGAGATGTCTCTACAAAAAATAGAAAAATGGGTCAGGCCTGGTGGCTCACTCTCATAGTCCCAGCTACTAGAGAGGTTAAGATAGGAGCATTGTCTCAGAATTTGAGGCTGCAGTGAGCTATAATGAGGCCACTGCACTCCATCTTAAGCAACAAAATGAGACCCTGTGTCTAAAAAATAAGTAAACGACTCCTGGGGATGTGGCTCCCGTGGCTTCCATACCAGATGCTGCTCAGACCCCTGAAGGCGAGGCTCCTCCAGTCTCCTCAGGGACCTTCCCCACCTTGTCCTCGGTGAGGATGCCTGGCCCCTCTCAGAGATCCACAGTTGAGCTAGGCTCTCAGGGTTAAGGAAGCTTGGCAGAGGGCATGGGGACAATAATTATAACAGTGATGACAACGGCAAGCCTTTTAGCAGATGTGAGTCTTGGGTGAGCATAACAGGCTTCATTATCAACAGCTCAGTTCACTTTCTAAACACACTGAGTGTCCTTTCTAGCAGGACCATGGAGGGGTATGGAATAACCTCAGTCATTCTTTAGATTCTCAAAGTGTGCTGCCGCTCTCAGCTGGAAACTTGGGAAAGAAGAGGCAGGTCCCCCTCATTCATTCTCTCTCTGTCTCTACCTCCGCCGACCCCCCACCCCCATCCATCTGTAAGTGATTCAGAACAGCGGTTCTCAACCTGTGGGTCACAACCCACAGGAACTGTATTAAAGGGCCGCAGCATTAAGAAGGTTGAGAACCCCTGCACTAAAAGATCCCAGAACTGAGAAAAGCTGTTAAACTCACAGTTTCACTTTATTACCATGACAGGATTATCATTCCAACAGATGTTTCTCTCTCCCACCCACTCCTCTGTTCTCCCCACCCAGAAGCAGTTCATTCTTGCCTGAGGAAAATCCTTCTCTCTTTCTGTTTCTTTTTCTTCTGGGCATTATGTCAGGACCCATGAAGTCCCTCTTCCCACCCAACCATCTTTCTTCCCCCTGCCCCCACCACTCTAGGTACAGCCAACCCCTGCCTGAACAGACATAAACCCAGTTAGCATAGCAAAATATCAGCCCACTCTGACTTCTGACTTCTGCTGAGAGCTCACAGTCAAGGCTTTATCCCTCTGTGCTGCCTGGGTACTAACAACCAGGCTGTAGCCAGCCCTGGGAGATTACAAGGAGAAGAGAGAAGCCCAGAGTTCACTAGTAACAGACCTTTGGCTGCACTGTCCTCGACTTCCTCATCTTCTCCAAATAGGAATGCCTTTTGCTATTGCCTTAGAAAAAGCAAAAATCAGGGCTAACCCTACCCTCAGCCAGCCCAGATCCTCCTTCGAGGTTCAGTGTGGCCAACCAGCCAAAGATCCCTGTCCAGCCCTTTCCTCCTCCCAAACACAGGGGAGCCATGAGCAGAGCTCAGGCTGTGTCTGGGTGCGGGTGCTGCAACAACCTGTGAGAGCTGCAGTGCTCTGACCTGGCGGGGCTCCCTGGCAAGTAGTATGAGCCTGAAACTGGCAGCCGTGTTTGGTCACAGTTCATTGAACAAGAGCATCTGTTGAGTCAGCCCTGTCCTCAGAACTTAGATAAGGCACTGAAAGACAAAACACCTGTTCTTTTGGGGCTGAGGGAAAATGGGCAACAATTGAGTGAAACACTAGCATGTTATAAAGTGAGAAAGCTGTGAAGGGAAAAAAAAAAAAAAAGAGCAGGGGGAGGGTTTAGAGTGCAGGTAACAGATGAAACCCTTAGCCAGTGGTTCTTCCAGATGTAGTTCTGCCCCCGGGGGAACAACAGGTAATGTCTGGAGACAATTTTTGGTTGTCACGGCTAGGAAGATGCTGGTGCTAAAGGCATCTGGTGCAAAGAGACCAGGAATGGTGCTTAATGTCCTACCATGTCTGGGACAGACCCCGTGATGAGGATGTTCACCAGTGGCATGAAAAAGGAGACAAAAGAGGGAAACACCCTTTGGCAGCCAACTCTGAGACAGGACCAATTTGTGGGAGACCATTACCCACTTGCAGGGGGACCTACCCTGAAAGCCCCAATGTGTTAGAACACACTGACTGCCACACCAAAAAAAAAAAAAAAAAAAAAAAAATTGTCCTTGGGGCCACAGCACTTTATTAGATCAAGCACATCAGCCACCGTGTGAGTTGTATTTAATTCACACGGGGTTTGAGGCAAGGGTTTGTGAAGCATATATAACCCTTGCATCTCTTGACCTAACAAAACACTGTAGCCCCAAAGAAATAACTTCTTTCTAGTGTGGCAGTCATGCCACTGTATAAGAGACGTGTAAGTGATACTGTATGCTTCTCAAGGCCCCTGGGTTCAAAACTAGCATAAGTTAAACACCACTCACATGGCAGTTAATGTGTTAATAATTCTGTGCCTGAGAAGGAACAACCCTGCAACTCAGCACTGAGTGAACCCCATGACATCGGCTAAGGATTTCCCCATTTTTTGAAAGCAAATGACACTTTTGAATGTAAGGCTTTCTAGTGAATTGAGGCAGAAAGAGTCTAAGGTTGGGGTTCTCTATCAGGGTGATTTTATCCCACAGGGAGACTCCTTGCAATGTCTGGGGACAGTCTTGGTTGTGTGGGCTTGGAGCGTTGGGGGGGGTACAGTACACAGGTTGGCCCCCCACAACCAAGAATGATCTGGCCCCAAATGTCAGTAGTGCTGCCTGAGGTTGAGAAAGTTTCTCTTAATCCATTATCTAATTCAGATGCTAAGAACAGGTATCGTGGTCACCTCTGGTTGCCATAACTAATTACTACTGACTGAGTAGCTTAAACAACAGAAAATTATTTTGTCACAGTTCTGGAGGCTGAAAGTTCAAGATCAAGGTACCGGCAGGTTTATCTTCTCCTGCGGCCTGTCTCCTGGCTTTCATGGAGATGCCTTCTTGCTGCATTTCTCTGGGCATGCATATCCCTCTCCCTCTTTTTATAATGACACCAAACATATTGGCTTAGAGCCCCACAGACCTCCTAATTATCTCCTTCAAAGCCATATCTCCAAGACTACAGGCACCCACCACCATGCCCAGCTAATTTTTCTATTTTTTGTAGAGACAGGGTCTCCCTATGTTACCCGGGCTGGTCTTGAACTCCTGGCCTTAAACAATCCTCCCACTTCAGCCTCCCAAAGCATGAGCCACCACATGCAGCTGAAAGTGATTTTTTTTTTTAACCAGAGTCTCACTATGTGGCCCTAGGTAGAGTGCTATGGTGTCACGGCTCACAGCAACCTCTTAACTCTTGGGCTTAAGTGATTCTCTTGCCTCAGCCTCCCGAGTAGCTGGGACTACAGGCACTTGCCACAACACCCGGCTGTTTTTTGGTTGTCATTGTTGTTTGGCGGGCCCGGGCTGGATTCCAACCCGCCAGCTCTGGTGTATATGGCTGGTGCCCTACCCGCTGAGCCACAGGCACCGAGCCTGAAAGTGACTTTTAACAGGAAATTTCACAGTCTCTTCTTTCCTTGTCTCTGACAAGAGGATGCAAAGACCCTGGGCACCTCAGTTGGCTACAGTAGGCAATAAAGAGAACCATGAATTCCAGCTGCTTCCCATGGGGAAAGAAAAAAAGTTATGTTACTATCGAGAGCCCAACGACAAGAGTTTTGCCCAAGGACCTCCCGCCATGATTTTGACCTCCTAACCTGAGTCCAGACCCACCAATCAGCCTCACCCCCATCAGCTTGGGCCCAGTGACCACAGCCTCCTACATCAGTAGCCTCCACAGCTACAAAGTCTAAAGGCCCCACCATGAAGCTCGCCCTCTAGTGGCTGAGATGGAGAACAACCACATGAGATGATAAATACCAAGAAGAGAAATCCAAGCAAGAGAAAGGCATAGAAGGTGAATGGGGGAGGGGGTTTAAGACAGGAAATCAGCAAATCTTTTTGAAAAGGGGTTGAGGCCAGGGTGGCTCAAACCTGTAATCCTAGCACTCTAGGTGGCTGAGGCGGGCAGATCGCCTGAGCTCACTAGTTTGAGACCAGCTCTGAGCAAGAACGAGACCCCCATCTCTAAAAATAGCCGGGTGTTGTGGCAGGTACCTGTAGGCTGAGGCAAGAGAATCACTTGAGCCCAAGAGTCTGAGGCTGCTGTGAGCTATAATGCCATGGAACTCTACCAGGGGTGACAAAGTAAGACTCTGTCTCAGAAAAAAAAAAAGAAAGAAAGAAAGAAAAAAAGGGTTGAGCAGAGACCTGAATGAAGAGATGAGGGAGAGAACCACATAGATTTTATAAAAAGAATGATTCTGGCAACGGAAACAGTTTGTGCAAAGGTCCTGAGGCAGGACCATGCTTGGCATGCTTGAGGAACAACAAGGAGGTTGGTGTGGCTGGAACAGAGTAGAAGAGATGAAGGCAGAGAGTTCAGGGCCTTATGAGCTTACAGGGAAAACTAGGAGTCTTCCCTGAGTGAAATGGGAGCCACCAAGGAGTCTGAACAGTGGAGGAAAGCAACCTGACTCAGGTGTGCATGGGTGCCCTATGTTGGCTGCAGGGGGGGCGTAGACTGGGATGGTGGGGACAAGAGATCTGGACAGAGGCTTCAGGCGGCAGTGAGGAGGGGCAGAAAAGTTTAATGCTCCTTGTCACCTCAAAATCCTCACTCCAGAATAATAGCTGAGCTCTTCCTGTACATCAGCAGAAAGCTCCTTCAGAAAGAATTTTCCTAGCCATGTCCAGTGACTCAAGCCTGTAATCCAGGTGCTTTGGGAAGCCAAGTGGGAGAATCGCTTGAGGCCAGGAGTTTAGGACCAGCCTAGGCAACATACTGAGATCCCATCTCTACAAAAGAATTGGTCAGGCATGGTGGCATGCTCCTGTAGTCCCAACTACCTGGGAGGCTGAAAGCAGAAGGATCAGTTGAGCCCAGGAGCTAGAGGCTATAATAAGTTATGACTGTGCCATTGTACTGTAGCCTGGTCAACAAAGAAAGATCCTAACTCAAAATCAATAAATAATCAGCTCCGCGCCCATAGCACAGTGGTTATGGTGCCAGCCACATACACTGAGGGTGGCAGTTTGAACCCGGCCCAGGCTAGCTGAACAACAATGACAATTGAAACAAAAAATAGCTGGGCACTGTGGTGGGCACCTATAGTCCCAGCTACTTGGGAAGCTGAAGCAAGAGAATCACTGAAGCCCAAGAGTTTGAGATTGCTGTGAGCTGTGACAACACAGCACTCTACCAAGGGTGGCATAGTGAGACTGTCTCAACAACAACAACAAAAATCATGGGCTGGGCATCTGTAGCTCAGTGGTTAGGGCACTGGCCACATGCACTGGGGTTGGTGGGTTCGAATCCAGCCTGGGCCTGCCAAACAAACAAACAAAAAATAGCCGAGTATTGTGACAGGCACCTGTAGTCCCAGCTACTAGGGAGGCTGAGGCAAGAGAATCACTTGAACCCAAGAGTTTGAGGTTTCTGTGAGCTATGATGGCACAGCACTCTACAGAGGGCAACAAAGTGAAACTCTGTCTCAATAAAAATAAATAAATAAATAAAATAATCATGACAGGCACAGTATGCACATACATTAACTAATTTAATCATCAAACAACCAGGTAAGACAAGAGCTATTGCTGTCATCTCCGTTTCACAGGTAGGAAAACTAAGGCACCAAGCAATAGAGTAACCTAAATCAAGCAGTCAGTAAAGGGAGCCAGAGTCACCGAATCCCTCTACTGCTGCACTCTCTCCCATACAGCCACTCCACAGCACCAGCCATGCAGAAAACCAGAGTCCATACAGCCATTCCTCCAGAGCTGCCCAGGACCTCATCTGGGCCACTCCACAGGGCACTGGTGACACCATGAGGACCAGAGTGCTGGGGGGGTTTTATTATTATTTATTTATTTTTGAGACAGAGTCTCACTTTGTTGCTCCTGACAGAGTGCTGTGGCATCACAGCTCACAACAACCTCAAACTCTTGGGCTCAAGTGATTCTCTTGTCTCAGCCTCCCAAGTAGCTGGGACTACAAGTGTCCGCCACAACGCCCAGCTATTTTTAGGGACAAGGTCTTGCTCCAGCTCAGGCTGGTCTCAAACCTGTGCACTCAGGGCAATCTACCTGCGTCAGCCTCCCAGAGTGCAGAATTAAAGGCATGAGCTACCACACCTGGCCCCAGAGTGGTGGTTTTAGCCTCATTCTTGGGTGCTGCTGGCTTTGTGACTGACCCAGAGTCCAGTTGACATCTTGTCCAGCAGTCAGCATCTTGTCTGCACCCATGTTGCAGGTGGAGCTGACAAACAACAGATGGATGCTGAACTTCGGAAGGAGATGATGGCCATTTGGCCCAACCTGTCACAAAAAACTCTGGACCTGCTAGTCACACCTCATAAGTGTAAGAGCTAGGCCCAGCCCCCTGGGCTCTGACCCCCAGGGATGGATGGAGAGGGAAGGAAAGAGGAGACCTGGGGAAGACATGGGGATGGGGCTGGCCCACATAAGGACCCGGGACCAGGGCTCCAAGGTGGCTCCCGTCTTGTGTCCCCAGCCACAGACCTGACGGTGGGGAAGATCTATGCAGCTATGATGATCATGGAATACTACCGCCAGAGCAAGGCCAAGAAGCTACAGGCCATGCGTGAGGAGCAGGTATGTTGTCCATCACGCTGGAACATTGGAGCTGGGGGTGATGCATGTCACCATGAGAACCAACCAGAATGGAGCACAATTGCAGCCAAACCCCAGGGCAGGTCCCCTCAAAATAGGGACTTGCCAAGGACATGTAGCATGGATCAGTTCAACTGTGCCACTGATACTTATTGAGCACCTACTATGTGTCAGGTACTATTCTTGGCCCTAAAGAGTCCAGCTATGAGCAAAACAGACAAGAATCCTTGTCCTCAGGAACTGAGCATTCCAGGTGGAAAAATGCTGACCATAATACATGACTGAATCACATAACGTGGCAGCAGAGAGGATGTGTCATGGGGGGAAATGGAGCAAAATGCCCCAGAGAGGGGGTGTACAATGAGAAATGGATGGTTAGAGGGGGCCTCTCTGAGGAGGTGACATCTAAGCAAAGTCATGAAGGAAAAGGGAAGGAAGTAGGCCAAGGAGATATCTGGGGAAGGGCATCCCAAGCAGAAGGAAAAGCCAGTGTAAAGTCCCTGAGGCTGGGCCAAGCCTGGGGCATTTAGGAAACAGTGAGGAGGTGGGTGTAGTGGAACAGAATGAGTGAAGAAGTTCTGGGAGGTGATAGGGGAGATCCTTCAGGGTCTTGAGGGCTGCAGGGAGGACTCAAGACTTTTACCAAAGAAGTTGGGAGCCGTGGAGGATTCTTGAGCCAAGGTGGTTATAACCTGACTCAGGTGCTCACAGGTACCCTCTGGTGGCTCTGGGGGAGAACAGACTGTGATGGGGGTGAAGGTGGGAGCCAAGAGACCTGGGAGGAGGCACCTGCCCTGGTCCAGCAGGGAAAAAAGGGGGCTGTGACTTTGTGACTTGATAGAGAGATGAGAAGTGGGCCAGCTCTAGGTGAATTTAGAAGAGACTCAAGTCTTGCTAGATCAAACCGGGGGGGGGGGGGGGGGCCCGTGGTATCACCATGACTTCTGGCCCCCTGCCCCCACCCTTGTGCTCACATGCTACTCTCTGCTGCCTCTGCCAGGACCGGACACCACTCATGTTCCAGCGCATGGAGCCCCCATCCCCAACGCAGGAGGGTGTTCCCAGCCAGAACGCCCTCCCCTCCACCCAGCTGGACCCAGGAGGAGGCCTGTGAGTGTGGCTCCAGCCAAGAGGCAGGGTGTGGGGTCACTGGTGCCTAGGTTCCAGAAGGCCCCCAAGCACCCACCCCCATCCTGGCCTCTGTCCCCCACACAGGATGGCTCATGAGGGTGGCATCAAGGAAAGCCCATCCTGGGTGACCCAGCGAGCCCAGGAGATGTTCCAGAAGACGGGCACGTGGAGCCCAGAGCAGGGTCCCCCTACTGACATGCCCAACAGCCAGCCCGACTCTCAGGTGCCACTGTTTTCCCCTCCCCACTGCCCTCACAGCTCTCTGGGGGCCAGGTGGCTCAGGAGAGAGGTGTCGGGGGTCCCCATACCTACACCTCTGCAGATGCCAGGCCACCCCTGGGATCCCTGTGTAAGGCCCCAAGGCTCACCCAGCCTCACCATCTGCCCCACAGTCCGTGGAGATGCAAGAGCTGGGCAGAGACGGCTACTCAGACAGCGAGCACTACCTCCCCATGGAAGGCCAGACCCGGGCTGCCTCCATGCCCCGCCTCCCTGCAGAGAACCAGGTGAGAGCTTTTACCCACCACCCTGAGGCTGGACCCCCTCTCCACACCTGGCAGGGTTGGACCCCTGGAGTCTTCAGTGATGTTGGTCACCCTCATCCACAGCCCCTGCCCACTGTGCAGTCCCTCCTTCTGGGCCCCAGCCCAGGGTGGGACCATCTGTCCCTCTCCTGGCCATGCTTGGAGCACCTGGAGGCCGCCCTCCCTAACAGAGGGCAACCCTGGGGCAAGTTTGTGGGTGCTGAGGGGAGAGAGGATTCATCAGAGCCAGGTGACAGCTGTGATCACTAACCCTCCACACACACACCTAAGCACACGTGCACACCATGCATGCACATGTGTGCCCAGACTGCACACACACGCGGGCATCTGCACACTGTGCATACATGCGACACGTGCGTACATAGACATGCCCACATAGCCTGCACATAGTACGTGGGAGGTCCTGGCGCCAGATAGCAGAATCCTTAGTGGGTCTGCGGGTAGCTGGGGTTTGTATTTTGTCTGATGTCAGTGGGGACTGTGAGCGGGGCAGGGGCGTGCACCTGATTGTGTGTCTGTGTGTGGCTGCTTTATCTAGCTGCCCGGCCGTCTTGCCTGAGTTGGGGGTGATCCACTGGCACAGGCTCACCGGGACAGAGGGGCTGGGAGCTGGAGGCATGTTTGGCTGCCTGCCCAGCCTGAGAGGCAGGGGCCCATGGGCCCAGCCCACCACCTGAGAACTATGAGCACCAGGACTGAGCACATCAGGCTGCGTCAAGCTTCCCGTGTGCTGTGCTGCGCTGTGTGTGCATAGGGTGGGAGGCTGTGCTGTGTGCCTAGTTGGGCCAGAGTCGCCCAAGGTTCTGGCCTCTGGCTGCTGCAAACCTAGGGTGGAGACACCCAGTGTGCATGTGCCTTCCCATTCCTGTCCTAGCTCAAAATTGAGCTGCTGGGCCCCAGGAGAGGGTTGGGACAAGCCCAGAGGACAGCCACCACTGGAAGCTTCGAGTGTCAGCTGGGGCCAGGGTCAGGGGTGCATCGCATGTGGCTCCGTGGCCACCCTGTCCCATGTGTCAGTCCCATGCCTCTGCCATCTGTCTGTCCGTGTCTCCTGTCTGTCTCCTCTGTACTCTTGGGAAGGCAGCCACCTGGGCCCCAGGGCACCTACCCCACTCACCAGGGACTTTTAACTTTTCCTTTCCTCCCTCCTTTCTCCCCTCAACTTCACTTATCTGGAGTCCTTCCTTGGCACCCCCTCCACATACCACCACCTCACTCTCCCTCTTGCCTTTTATATTTATTTTCTTCTTTCTGTTTTTTCTGTGTGCACCATCCCGTGGGGCTGTGACAGAGGAGGAGGGGCCGGCCACGTGGGAATAACCTCAGTGTATGTACTGTACCCGCCCACCGCCCTGCGGGCTCCGGCCCCCTCTTCCTCCCCACCCCCCCTCGTGGGAGTCCCATCATCTCTCACCCCCCCAAGTCCCCTCTTTCTTTGCAGGCCGCAACCCCTCCCCCCATGGAGCCCCATCCTTGTGTGTTGTGTCCTATATGTGCCCCGAGTTTGCCCTGGCAGGGCGGGGCCACCTCCACCTCCTTCTCTTCAGAGCCCCCACACCAGGATCAGGGCCAGGCTGACCAGACCCATCCTGCTTGTTCCCCTGACACCACGGACCCCCTGGCCCCACAGCCTCCTGCCTAGGGTGATGTCTCCCAGGGTCAGCTAGGCTGGGCCTTAGTGTGGGTGGAGGGGGTGTCTTACCCACCTTCCTTCTTACCTTTTATGCCTTCTGTAAGTAAGGGTTCTGTCAGGGCTTGACCTGGGGTGCAGTACCCCAAGGATGGGAAGAGGGAGCCCTCTAGGGCCTCAGATGCCAGGTTGGCCTCCTGGGAGCTTGCTAGCCTGGATCTAAGCAGAGAGAGCCAGAGTTGAGGGGCAGGAGAGCACAGCATAGGCCCTGAACCTAAATGCAGATCAGGTCAGCCAGCTGTGGGGGGCAACAGCTCCCATCATACCTGGAGATCAGGCTGGGCTGGGGCTGGGGTGAGGCCACAAAGCCAGGTTCCCAGGTTTGTACCCTGAATGTGGGGAGAGCTTCCCTTCAGTCAACCTACCAGACCCAGCCTAGGCTTGGGGCTGGGAGATGGGGATCAGATGGGGCCTCCTGGCCAGAATCCAGAAAGGTCCTTAACCCTGTCTCCTGAGGACAAAAGAGCTCTCTGTCTCAGCCTGTCCTCAGAGCAGGTAAGCTGGGCTGTGCTCAGGGCCTGGTTGACTTGGAGAAGCTAGGGACCCACAGCACCTCCCAGCCCCCACCCCTGGACGGTCACTGGAGGCCATCCAATGGGCTGCTGCAATGGGGCGGGAAGGATCATCACCACCTGGTGCTAACCGCTGACCCTGGCCCACTGGCCTGTCCCCCCACCCAGACCATCTCAGACACCAGCCCCATGAAGCGCTCAGCCTCCGTGCTGGGCCCCAAGGCCCGGCGCCTGGACGACTACTCGCTAGAGCGGGTCCCACCTGAGGAGAACCAGCGGCACCACCAGCGGCGCCGTGACCGTGGCCACCGCGCCTCTGAGCGCTCTCTGGGCCGCTATACCGATGTGGACACAGGTGGGCACCCCCATGGGGGCCCAGGGATAGGAGGCTCCAGATGAGAAAGCCAGGCAGAGGAGAGACACTGAGGGTGGAAAAGGGAAGGGGTCCGTGGAGAGGGCCCCCAGACCTCAAGGTGGTCTCCTATGTGCACATCCACCCTACCCCACCCTTATGGCTGTCTGTGTGACCCTACCCGGCCCAGGCTTGGGGACAGACTTGAGCATGACCACCCAATCTGGGGACCTGCCATCAAAGGAGCGAGACCAGGAGCGGGGCCGGCCCAAGGACAGAAAGCATCGGCAACACCATCACCACCACCACCACCACCACCCCCCACCCCCTGACAAGGAGCGCTACACCCAAGAGCGGCCTGACCACGGCCGGGCCCGGGCCAGGGACCAACGCTGGTCCCGCTCACCCAGCGAGGGTCGCGAGCACATGGCACACAGGCAGGTGGGTGCGGTGTGCAGCAACCTGGGCCAGGGCTCAGGGGCTGGGAGGAGGAGAGGGGCTGATCAGCCATCCATCACACACAGAAGGTCCCCCCGCCGAAGGCCCATGGCCACTCCAGACACGTGGGTCCCTGATCCTTGGTGGGCTGTGACGTCCAACCCTGCCCAGCATCAGGCTACCCAATACCCGGTGGGGATGAAAACTGCCCCCTCTGCCGCACCGGCTCCCCACTCCATCTCCCCAGACCCTTGCCCGCCCACCGCCCCCTCCTCACCCAACCGCAGCTGTTTCCTCTTTGGTTGTGGATCACGTTTAAGTTCAGGGCTGTGCTGCCCCACGCCTTTCGCTTTCCTTTAACCCAGCTTCCCTTTCTGTTTCAATTATGATTTCTGTCCTCTGGACGCCTGTGAGTAATTTTTGAAACTTCTGCTATTTTAACCCCAAAACTTACAAAACTCCATTTCTCATTTCTCTTTTCACTTTGTTGTGTTGGTTTTCGACCCCCCCCCCCTTGTCTCTCTCACTCCCACTCCTCCCCCTGTGGCTGTTGCTTTCCTCCTTTTTTTCCATTCTGATGTCCTGTGTCTCCCCGCCCTGTCCTCCACCTTCCACCCTCTCCTCTGGTCCCTCTCCCGACCCCTCTCTTCCTCCCCATCCTCTGTGTCTCTTCCCATCTCCTTCTGGTTGATTTTGTGGTACCTTTTTTTTTGATTTCCTTTGTTTCAATTTTCGTGTAGGGCAGTAGTTCCGTAAGTGGAAGCCCAGCCCCCTCAACATCTGGTACCAGCACTCCGAGGCGGGGGCGCCGCCAGCTCCCCCAGACCCCCTCCACCCCCCGGCCACACGTGTCCTATTCCCCCGTGATCCGTAAGGCCGGCGGCTCAGGGCCCCCGCAGCAGCAGCAGCAGCAGCAGCAGGCAGTGGCCAGGCCAGGCCGAGCGGCCACCAGCGGCCCTCGGAGGTACCCAGGCTCAGCAGCCGAGCCTCTGGCCGGGGAGCGGCCACCCACGGGCGGCCACGGCAGCAGCCGCTCACCAGGGATGGAACGGCGGGTCCTAGGCCCTGCCCGGAGCGAGTCCCCTAGGGCCTGTCGCCATAGCGGGGCGCGGTGGCCGGCATCCGGCCCACACGTGTCCGAAGGAACCCCGGGTCCCTGGCACCACAGCTACTACCGGAGCTCCGACTATGATGAAGCTGATGGCCGAGGCAGCTTGGGCAATGAAGAGGCCACAGCCGGGGCCTACGACGCACCACCCGCTGTGCGACACACATCCTCAGGCGCCACTGGGCGCTCGCCCAGGACTCCCCGGGCCTCGGGCCCGGCCTGCGCCTCGCCTTCCCGGCACCGGCGACTCCCCAACGGCTACTACCCGGCGCACGGACTGGCCAGGCCCCAAGGGCTGGGCTCCCGAAAGGGCCTGCATGAACCCTACAGCGAAAGTGATGACGACTGGTGCTAAGTCTGGGCGGAGTGGCGCCCGCCTGGCACCCCACGCACCCCACGCACACACCCCACCCAGAGGAGCCACGCAGAGGGCCCAGGAGAGGGCCAGCCGGGAGATCCCAGACTCTGAAGGGACCAGGGCTGGACCACAAGGGTGTCCCACAAAGCCCCTTGGCCAGAACACACTCTCCTGGGAAGCAACAGCACCCCCCACCCAGCTCCGATCCCCACCCACCCACCCACAACAGGGGATCTTGGGTGGGGGGCAGAGGGCAGACAAACCGTGCCGTCAAGGGATTTGAATTAACTCAGACATTTTTGGAGAACCTTGGGGAACATGGAAAAAACACACATACACACACAAAAAAACATTTTTAAAAGAAAAATATGGGGGAAAAAATAGCTTCTATTGATGAGTTTTATCATCTCAATCGAATCTTTCCTTTCCCTGGTAAATGCGAGCTGGTGGCCGCATGTGGCAGAGAGCCGGAGGAAGTGGACATCCAGCGCCCCACACGGACCACCAGATACACTCGCATCCACACACGTTCAGACACAGGAGTGCTTGCTGGTTATACCAAACCCTACTATTACTGCCTGCAGAAATCAATTTAAAAATAATAATAATAAATGATTTTTAAAAGTACAAAAAAATTGATTGAGAAAAGAGGCACTTTTTTCTGACATTTGGTCCTGCTTGAAATAACAAAAGAAGAAAAAACAAAACCACCACCACCACCAAATTCCTTTGCTTCTTTTTTCCTTTTTTCCTACCTTGTTTGAAAACCGTGGGCTTGGGACTGTGAATTATTGCATGACATTAAAAAAGAGGAAAAAAATAAAAAACACTGAATCAAAGGGCTTTTGAATGGGAGTGGTCTTTGTCCCTTGGTGAAGCACCCTGCTTGGGTCTGTCCCCTGAGGGGCTTTGTTAGCTAATGGAAGAAGTGTTTGGAAGTGAGAAAAATAAGAAAGCTATAGGGCTCCAGTCCCTGGCTCTTTGCAATGTCTGGGTGTTGTCCCAAACCCCTGCAGTGAGCCCCGCAAGCTTTCCCCCTCACCGAGCTCAGTGGCCAGAGCTGGAGGTTTCCTGCATTAAGTGTCTTGGGAAAGCCACAACCAAAGATCCCAACCAGGTCCTGGCCAGCTGTCCTGGCTGGGGGGCCAGGCAGAGCACCCCATCCCCCACTGAATGCTGTGAGCCACTGGCTCACATTCCCCCTGATGCTTAGGTCTCAACTAAGAGTCACCATCCTGAATTATAAACCACCCTAGAGGGTTGGCTGGCAACACCCATGAGGCGCCCAGCGTCATCAGAATTCCTACTGGGAATGCCCTGCAGGAGCCACCTGGCAAACCCAGTTCAGGTGTGTCCTGGAAGGTTTTCCACAGTGAGAAGTAACCCCCACTCTGTCCCAGCGTTTGGTACCTCCCAACCCAGCTCACCCACCCTCAAGCACCTGTTTTTGAGGGACTCTGCCCTGATACACAGACTCTCCTGAGAGGTCCCCAAATTACCCACAGCTAGAGGAGAATTCAGAGGTCCAAGTCGGAGTAGCCCCATGCATGGCAGGGAGTGGTCACAGCCAGCCCAAGGCGAAGGCAGCTCATTGGAGGTACAGGTGGGGGCAGGGTTCTCATGGGGGCCCCCCCCCACAGCCTGTCCTCCATTAACCTTCAGCCTCACCCATTCTCCTGTCCATCCACCTGTACACTTCCACTCCCACCTTCCAAAAACCAGCACACAAAGGAAAGCAGTAGAGGACCCCACCCCCACCCCCAGAACCTCACCTCCCTGTCTGTTTCATGACTGCTTCTGTGAATATTGTCTGTATCCACAGATCTGTAGACAGATCTGGAGGGGAGGGGACTATTTCCATTCATACGCACAAAGGGCCAGTTATTCCTCTTGTTTTCATTGTGGCCAGGGGCCTTTCTTTGCCCTGAAAAAGGAGCTCTTGGTTCTCTCTAGAGAGGTCGTAAAGAATTCCCCAAAATCTACAAAAAGAAAGATGGATGGTCCCCTTTCATTAGACCCTGAGGGTCTTAGCAGTTCGCCTCTGCTGGCCTGTTCCTCCTACACTCAGCTCCACTGTCAGTGGCTGTGTGACTTCGGGGAAGTGATTTAACCACTCTGTGTCTGTTTTCCATCTATAAACTGGAGCCACAATTGAGGTGCTTATGGAGATTAAATACATTGTTCTACAGCAGTAATCAGCATGCTTTCTCTCTCTCTCGCTCTCTTTTCCTTTCTTTTTTTTCTTTTCTTTTTCTTTTCTTTTTTTTTTTTTTTTTTGAGACAAAGTCTCATTCTGTTGTCCTGGATGGAATGCCCTGGTGTCACAGCTCACAGAAACCTCAAGCTCCTGAACTCAAATGATCTACCTGCCTTAGCCTTCCAGAGTGCTAGGATTACAGGAGTGAGCCATTGCACCTGACCAAAAATTAACTTTTTAAAAAAGGAAGTGTTGGTTCGGCGCCTGTAGCACAATGGTTACTGTGCCAGTTACAGCGCCAGCCATATGCACCAAGGGTGGTGAGCTTGAGCCCAGCCCAGACCAGCTAAACAACAATGACAACTGCAACAACAACAAAAATAAATAAATAAATAAAACTTTATAAGAAATAAATAAATGAATAAATAAAAGGCAGTGTTCAGGATTTGGCCCCTATCCTACATCAGTAGTTCCCAAACTTTATGGTCATGATTCCCTTTTACATTCTTAAAAATCACTGAAGACCTTGAAAAGCAACTATTTATATAAGTTACAGCTAGATACTAACCATTTAAAAATTAAAACTAAAAAATTTTAAAACTTTATTAGTTTTAAAATCACAACCAACAACAAACCACACTATATGATAACAAATAATGTTTTTACGTTTTTAAAAATAATAATAATCCATGAGAAGAGGGGCTCTTTTTACACATCTACACCTTTTTTTTTTTTTTTTTTTTTTTTTGCAGTTTTGGACGAGGCTGGGCTTGAATCCGCCATACCCTATATGGGGCCAGTGCCCTACTCCTTGAGCCACAGGCGCCACCCTTTTTTTTTTTTTTTTCTTTTTGAGGCAGAGTCTCAAGCTGTCCCCCTGGGTAGAATGCAGTAACCCCCAACTCCGGCTCAAGCAATCCTCTTGCCTCAATTTTTCTATTTTTAGTAGAGATGGGATCTCACTTTTGCTCAGGCTGGTCTCAAACTCATGAGCTCAAGCAATCCCTCCACCTCGGCCTCTTAAGAGTGCTAGGATTATAGGCATGAGCTACCATTCCCAGCTTCCACACCTTCCTAATACTGGCTTAACAGAGACAGCTATGTCCTCAGATACAGCTCTGCATTCAACCTGCTGCGATTTCTAATATCCCCTGCAAAACTTACTGTGCATGTTTTGAGGGAATCAAAAGGGGTAAAGACCAAGAACATCTTAATATTATAAAATAATTTGGTTTCATGGATTCCCTAGAAGGGTCTCAGCAGCTCCCAGGATTCCAGGCCCCTTTGAGAACTTCTGTTCTTGTAGTAGTTGTCCCTTACTATGACCATTATAACTGTAGCATCAAAACAAAATTATCAAGCTGAGCGTGTTGTCTTGTGCCTATAAACTCAGCACTTTGGGAAGCCACGGCAGGAGGATGGCTTGAGCCCAGGAGTTCAAACCCTGCCTGGGCAACATAGCAAGACCCCATCTCCAAAAAAAAAAAAAATTTTTTTTTAAATTAGCTAAGGCAGGGAGATTGCTTGAGCCTGGGACATTGAGATTGCAGTAAGCTGTGATCACACCACTGCACTCCAGCCTGTGTGACAGAGCAAGACCTTGTTTCTAACAAAAAGAAGGGGGAGGGGAGATATGGTTTATTCTTGACTGGTCTCACTTGAATTTACCTTGCCAACAAAGTCTGCACACTACAGATGGCAAGGCAGACAGAGCTCCTTCTAAAATAATGGCATCCAGGACCAGGTGCAGTGGCTCTCGCCTATAATCTCTGTGAGGCCAAAGTGAATGGATCCCTTGACCTCATGGGTTTGAGACCAGGCTGAGCAAGAGCAAGACCCCATCTTTTAAAAATAGCTGGGCATTGTGGCAGGCACCTATTGTCCCAGCTACTCAGGAGGCCGAAGCAAGAGAATCATTTGAGCCCAAGAGTTTGAGGTTGCTGTGAGCTGTGACACCATGGTGCTCTACCGGAGGCAAGAAAGTGAGACCCAGTCTCAAAAAAATAAAATAAAATAATACCATCTGGGAAGTGACTGGTTCAATGAAAAGCGAAAGAAGGTTTTTTTGTTTTTGTTTTTTTAGAGACAGAGTCTCACTTTGTCACCCTTGGTAGAGTGCTGTGGCATCATAACTCACAGCAACCTCAAACTCTTGGGCTTAAGCAATTCTCTTGCCTCAGCCTCCCGAGTAGCTGGGACTACAGGCGCCCGCCACAACACTCGGCTATTTTTTTGTTGCAGTTTGGCCGGGGCTGTGTTTGAACCCACCACCTTCAATATATGGGGCCGACATCCTACTCACTGAGCCACAGGCACCGCCTGGAAGATTTTAACTTCCTAACCAGGTAGCTAGACAAATCACAAACCCCACAGGCTTAAAGAAGCTGCCTGCCCCTGAGGTGGAGCTGGCCTCCAAGGTAAGTCCCCCTCCCATGGCACTGAGACAAAGCATATTCAGCAGCCAGCAGGATGTGCTGAAACCCATGCAATTCCCTCTGCAGACAAGGAGGCTTCAGCCATCTATCCTCCAGGGAACAAGGCTCACTGCTGGATCCCCAGACCCAAAGGCCAACTTTATGGCTGAGTGCTGCAGGCTGGACGGTAGGCTCCACAGTCCACACTGTCCAGCTACAGTGAGCACAAGCTGCTCAGAAGACACATGGTGGGAGGATCAGAAGATAAAGAAGTGGGAGGGGGGTAAGGCCATTGTCTCACATCCCCTCAGTTCATTTCCTGGACCACATCACCTGGAAGGCTAAAGGGGCAAAGAATAGGAGGCTCTGAGGCCCATGTGTAGTGTGCAAATGCCCTGGGCAGCTCCCTTCCTGGGACAGCACAGTCCAAGATTCTGTTTCAGATGTTTCCTTGTGACTTCAAGAAATTGCCAAGCCTTCTCTGCAATCCCCTCTCTGAGCCTCAATGTTCTGTCTGTAAAATGAGGACCCATCATTGTGTCAGAAAAGAAAAACCTCACTTCTACCCTCTTACATTCAATGATGGAGGCCTGTGAATTAAACTAATGAAAGATAGATTAACAGGAGAAAATGCACACCAAAATTCACAGTATTTATGAATGATGGAGTTCACAGAAGAATAGTGAAACTCAAAGATGGGTCAGACTCAGGAGCTTGTATACGTTCATTTTAACAAAGGAAAAGGTGTTTGAGCTTTGAGGAATGATATGTTGTGGGAAGTGACTAGGAAATATATGGGGGAAACTAATGGAAGATTAGTTTTTTCAATAAGATTGTGGACTCATCATGGGACTGACTCTCCATCTCCAGTGATAAGAATTACTCCCTTCTCTCCAAGGACAAGATGGAACACTTCCACAAAGGGAAATTTATGTCACCTTCTTTTTTTTTTGAGACAGAGTCTTACTTTTTCACCCTCAGTAGAGTGCCATGTCATTGTAGCTCACAGCAACCTCCAAGTCTTGGATTCAAGTGATCCTCTTGCCTCAGTTTTTCATTTTTAATAGAGACAGGGTCTCACTCTCACTCAGGCTGGTCTTGAATTCCTGAGCTCAAACCATCCGCCCACTGTGGCCTCCCAGAGTACTAGGATTACAGGCATGAGCACCCAGCCAGATCATTTTCTTAAGGGAAATTTATACCTAGCTTTGAGGCAAAAAGGGAAAAGCAGAGAATTCCTTCTGCATCTATATTTTCTCAGTTGCCTTCTGCTCAGAATAATCTGTATGCTAAAGTGCTATAATTGTGAGTACCCTATCCTGATCCCCTTCACCTGCCATCATGGGTCCCAATGCTGGGCTTGAGGACTCTCATTGGATAGGTCATCTTGCAAGCACTAACAAGAGCACCCCAGCTTCAGGGACTGCTGATTCCTCAGGAACTCAGGGCAGTGTAAGGTGAAGGCCTGATTTAAGCTAGGCATGGTGGTACACACCTATAGTACTCAGGAGACTGAGGCAGGAGGATCAAGGCTGAGCCTAAGAGTTCAAAGCTGCAGTGAGCTATGATGACACCATTGCACTCCAGCCTGGGTGAGAGAAGACTTCATTTCAGAAAACAAACAAACAAACAAACAAAAAATCCTGATTTTAGAGAAGCAAGCAGAAGGGGAGGATGATGATGGGGACAGAACACGCAGCCAAGGAGCTACCTTTATTTTACTGTAAAAATCCTCACCCCCAACAAAGTTAATCTCTTATAGATACCAGTGCTTAAAGTGATAAAATCTGTTGTAAGATTTTTAAAAATGGGATAAGTCGGGGCATGGTGCCTAACACCTGTCATCCTCATAGTCTGTGAGGCCAAGGCCAGTGGATCACTTGCCCTCACAAGTTCGAGACTAGCCTGAGCTAGAGTGATACTCCCATCTCTAAAAAAAAAAAAAAAAATGGCCAGGCATTGCGGTGGGCACCTGTAGTTCCAGCTACTCAGAGGCTAAGGCAAGAGAATCACTTGAGCCCAAGAGTCTGAGGTTGCTGTGTGCTGTGATGCCATGACACTCTTCCTGGGGAGCACAAAATAAGACTCTATCTCAAAAAAAAAAGTGGGTCACTGAGAAGGGTATAGATGATAAGTTAATTAATGACAATGTACCTTAATCAGTGATAGACACCCTAAAAGCCCTCACTCAACATGCATGTAATAAGATTGTATGTGTACCCCATAAATTTGTAAAAATAGAAAACATTTAAAAATGAATATATCTGGGGCAGCGTCTGTGGTTAAGTGAGTAGGGTGCCAGCCGCACATACTGAGGGTGGCAAGTTCGAACCCGGCCCTGGCCAAACTGGAACAAAAAATAGCCGGGTGTTGTGGCAGGCGCCTGTGGTCTCAGCTACTCGAGAGACTGAGGCAAGAGAATAGCCTAAACCCAAGAGCTGGAGGTTGCTGTGAGCTATGACACCACAGCACTCTACCAAGGTCAACAAAGTGAGACTTTGTCTCTTAAAAAATTTATATATATATGAATATATCTGCTTGGTGCCTGTAGCTCAGTGGCTAGGGCACCAGCCACATACACTGGAGCTGGAGGGTTCGAATCCAGCCCAGGCCTGCCAAACAACAGTGACAACTACAACCAAAAAATAGACAGACATTGTGGCAGGCATCTGTGGTCCCAGCTGCTTGGGAGGCTGAGGCAGGTGAATTGTTTGAGTCCAGGAGTTTGAGGTTGTTGTGAGCTGTGACACCATGGCACTCTACCTAGGGCAACAAAGTGAGACTCTGTCTACAAAAAAAAAAAGAATATATCATCTAAATAGTACTAAATATTAAACTGATAGAGGCCATCTACAGCAAACCTATAGCCAATATTGTATTGAATGGAGTAAAATTGAAATCATTTCCACTCAGATCAGGAACCAGGCAAGGATGACCACTTTCTCCACTGCTCTTTAACATTGTAATGGAAATCTTAGCCACCGCAATCAGGCTAGAGAAGGCGATCAAGGGGATCCAAAAAGGACTAGAGGAGATCAAACTGTCACTCTTCGCAGATGATATGATTATATATCTGGAAAACCCCAGGGAATCAACTACAAAACTCCTAGAAATGATCAAGGAATATAGCAACATCTCAGGATACAAAATTAACACTCACAAATCTGTAGCCTTTATATATACCAACAATAGTCAAGGGGAAAAAAAAAATCAAGGATTCTATTCCCTTTACAATAGTGCCAAAGAAGATGAAATATCTGGGAGTGTATCTAACTAAGGACATGAAAGAGCTCTATAAAGAGAACTATGAAACTCTGAGAAAAGAAATAGCTGAAGATGTTAACAAATGGAAAAATATACCATGCTCATGGCTGGGAAGAATCAACATTGTTAAAATGTCTATACTACCTAAAGCAATCTACAGATTTAA